>VWZL01002834.1:20307-33667 GCA_013396915.1 Stercorarius parasiticus | reverse complement strand
GGGCGGCCATTTTGTGCGGCCCGGCCCGGCCCGGCCCCGCCAGGGGCTTGAGGGGACCAGGGGGGACGCGCGCACGGGTGTTCGGGCCTTAAAGTCGAATAACGAGGGATTACACGGAAGCGGTTCCTCGGTGTAACCCCCGCTTTCCCTCGGCAGGAGGAGACCCAGGAGAAGAAGGTGAAGCGGCGCAGGAAGGCCGAGGGCGAGCAGGCCCAGCCTGAGGAGAGTGGGCTGGGTGACGGCGACCTTGACCCCCCCCTGCCCAAACAGACAAAAAAAATCAAGGAGAAGAGCAACGGTCTGGCTGGAGAGAGCGACGGCTCCCAGCATATGGTGAAACCTTCCTCTGCTGCGAGCAATGGCGTGACATCCCTGGTGGGCCAGAGCGTGTCCGGTGAGGCAGCGACTGGAGAGCAGGACAGCGATGCAGAGGTAGTAACGCTCTGCCCGCTGAGCCCTCGTCTTGCTTAATTAAAGTCCCACTGGTAACGAGTGGGCTTAGTGACATGTGCTGTGTGGAGGCTTGGCACTTGACGGCTGTGTGGGTGTTAGGCTGCTGCTGTCGTGTGTGATGTTTGGCGCTGTTCCCTGTTGATTTACGGCACCCGGCATCACGCCTGTTTCCACCTAAGCTGCAGCACATGCACCAGCACGTGGTGGCCATCTCTCCTTGCCACGCTTTCCTCCTCCAAGCTGTTTGGAGCAGTTTATCCTGCAGGGGAGGAGGCTGGTTAGCAGGAAGCGGTTTCCACACCGTAGCTTGTCTTCATGTAGCAGCTTGTTCTGTGTCTTGCAGCACAAGGGTTTCTCCCTGCTGCACAGGCGGTTGCCACCCCAGAATTATGCACCGCTTTGTGCTGCGACAGTGCTTTCTCTGCTGGCAGGCCCTTTGAAGAAGTATTGGCAGGGTGTCCTGTAAGGGAGGGTCACGGTTATATCCTCATTAATTCCCGCCTCTGGAGTTCTCCCTGTTCAGATTTCAGCCTTGGCCTCGCAGATGCGTGCGAGAGGGTCCCACAGCTTGCCTTCCCCTGCATAGGGCCTTTGTTTAAGATGAGAATGTGAATCAAGAGAGTGCTTTTTGTACGTCGGGTGTAATGATGTCATCTCTTGTATCTTTGAAGTAGAAGCTAAATTGTGAGTTTTAAGTAAGTATCTACTGGTGTCCAAAGTTAAGCAGCTGTGTGGTGTACTGAGTAGCTGTGATTTGTGACATGAAATATGTTTTGCTGTGAAATATGTTTTGCTGTGAAAAACAGTTTTTTAATTATTTCGGTGGAGTCCAGTTAGGATTTGTAACAAGTACTCTCCCTTTCCTGACTTGCCAAGAATATATGCACGATGCGGTTGTTCCCTTTTGTTTGCCACGTGTTTTAAAAGGTGCTGCAGGTATGTCTGAATTAGGGATGGAATAGCAGTAGTTGTGGTTTTGAACAAGTTGTTGCAGGTAATGAGCAGGAAGACCTTTGGCATGAAGTCTCTACTTAAGACTGATGTAAAACCAGGATTTGCTTGTAGGAATTCTGTCACGATGAGTGGTGCAGCCTGTGTCGGTGTGTCTTGTCTTCTAATACAGGGTGGCTAGATTCAATTTTCCCACTTTGCGCTGTGGTGATGTTTTTGTTTGTCAGGTACTTGCATCACAAGGGTTTTCTTTAAACAGAAAGGAAGTAGCTGGTAAAACTGTGGTAATAAAGTAAATGCACAGCTTTTCTTGTGTGCCTATGTAGGGTATGTTATTTGCCCATCTCTTAGAGCTAATAACGTTTTTGTCTTTGATCCTGTTAGGAGCTAACGGAAGAAGTAAAAGAAGGCGCCTTCTCCAATTTTCCTCTCTCCCAAAACACCATCAACCTTCTCAACGGTTAGTTAAGGTGGTAAAAGAAATTTCTGTAAATGTTTGTCCAGAATTGTGCTGTTACCTGTATAAGTGGAGATGGAAACCAAGGGAAATTGTCCTAAATCGTCTTACATTTATTGTGGGGTAAGACTATGCGTATGAGCAGTCACTGTAGGTTCAAACAATCTACTGTTGTTAGTAGGAACGAAGTTTCTGTTTTATTCAATTTCAAGTGCCTTAAGGTGAGTTTATTCTTTTGTGGTGTGGTTATTTCTAGGTATACATTCTAGAGAGACAGTTTCTCTTCTTGTCATCGTCATTCTACTTACTGTGTATCTTTACTTCAGTTCCCGTATCTGTTGTCTACAGTGTCACTTCTTAAATAAGTGCAATGGTGTTTTGTATATGAAGACTATTTGGCTCCTGTGAACAGATTGTCTATGATTATTCTAATACTTTTGGGCATTTTCATCTCTCTTCTCAAGATACGTTTGTTGGGGAAGTCATTGCTGTAGAGTTCTTATCCTCTGTGTTGGGAAGCTATGCAATTCTTGTTCCTCAGACAAAATTCTTGTTCCTTTATGTTTTCCTTGCTTGGAAGTTTCTCTTGGATGGATTGTTTCACTTCCACTGTGCAAAATCTCTCTGAAGTTTTAGAATGTTTTGAAACAAACCTTCAAAACCAAGCTACCACAAAATCTTGACCTGTATCAGAAAAACCATGTTGGATTTTTTTTTTTTCCCTTCCTCTCCTGTTGTCTTATGCCAAACACCACAAACTTCATTATGGACACTCAGCTATATTTGGGGGGAATATCTTTTGATACAGAGTAGGAGTAAAACAAAAGATACGTGGTTTTCTTATAAGTTGCATCTCCTGTTATGTAGAGGATTTGACATGGTGTGCCCTATGTATTCCGCCTAGTTATATATGAGGGCTTCTAATTGTTTGTTCAGCTTGCAACAGAATCCGCACCTTTTAACAAAACTTCTTTGGATTATCTTCCAGCTCGAGGTGTAAAATACCTGTTCCCTGTGCAAGTGAAGACTTTTCAATCCATATATGATGGCAAAGACCTAATTGCTCAAGCTCGAACAGGAACCGGGAAAACCTATTCTTTTGTTCTTCCGCTGATTGAAAAACTCCAGAGTGTCTCGCAAGATGGGAGAAGAGGCCGTGCACCAAAGGTAACTTACCACTTAAGGGTTAACACCAAACCTTTAGAATATGGCAGTTTTCAAAAGTGATTTTTGTAATTGCTTTGGGGACTTTTGTTTGGGACTTCTTTCTCCTTTATTGGTGTTTGTAATGCTGAACACTTTCCTCAGATCAGGTGCTACAGTATGACAGAGATTTTGCAGCATCACTGTGGTAACAGATTTCATGCTTAGGGTTCCTTGTGACTGTGTTTGGGAGTATGGTCAGGGCACTACGGTAGTAGCTGGTGGACTTCCAGCCTGCTATCCTCAGGAAGCTAGTGTGTGGCTTTGGGATTGAATCTCCTGCCTCTTCTTGGGTAGTGGTTGGGTCAGCCGGGCTTGTCTCCGTTCACTGAGGTTGTTTCTCGCTGTTAATTCCAAGGTTTTTGGTGGGTGTGTGTCGTCCCCGCCCCTGCCCCCTGCCTCGTGTCTGGAGACTCAATGGATGCAAGCGGTGTTTACGTTTCTACTTAAGCATGAGGCGGAATTGGTATCCAGATTTGTGTGATCAGATATCATATTCCCATGCAAATGAACTGTATATATTTATCATTAGACTGATAAACTGTTACAGTCTGCAGATTTGTTGCCTACTTCATCCTTCTATTTTATTAACTTTTAAGGCAATGTAAGTTTTAAAATCTTATTGTCTGAAAGATTTCTAGAGGAGTTCAGCTCTTTGTTTTATCATTTAATTCTTGAAGAAAACGGAGCAGGGAAGGATAGATACTGGAGGAAGGCAGGTAGGCAGAGAAGGAGGATATATGGCTGGAGTGTATCATGTAGTAAGATCTTTTGAGATCTTGCTGCTCCAGATTGTTTAGTGACTGTTCTATCCTTTGATGCTGAATTCTTCATTGACCTTGGTGATGTTACTGAAGTGTCTATTTTACCTGGCATTAATTTAAGAAAAAAAATATTGCTGTTCTACATTTCAGTTGTCTTGTAACGCTTTGCCTTGTTTCCACTTGCTGGCTATGAGGCTGTGCTGCGCAGGTTCCAGGCGGCAGGAAACATTGCTGGGATGGTGGGGACCTCTGCAGGAAGTGTAGAATAAGAATGGGAGTACAAGCTGTTTAACGTGAAGTAAACCCTTTTCTCCTAGCACCCTCTCCAGAGTGCGGCTGCATTTTTGTCTCTTTTCACTCCCTCCAGGTACTGGTTCTTGTTCCAACCAGGGAGCTGGCCACTCAGGTAGCCAAAGACTTTAAGAATCTCACCAGGAAACTGTCAGTGGCTTGTTTTTATGGAGGAACACCGTATAAAGAACAGCGTAAGTAAACGCTAAGGAGTTACTGCTGGACTGGAGCTGACTTTCTCCAAATGCATTCCATGAATAAAACTGGCTTGTTTCACTTCAGTCAGGAACCATGACATTGCTTTCAAAGGATGCACGCAGCCTGGGTTGATTTATTTTAGTTCAAATAAATCTTTATTTAAAAGAACAGGTGTAGGTATGCGAAGTAGCTAGTCCTTTTAGTTTCTTCTTTATTGTGTGTTTGTGTGGGTTTTGTGTGGACATATACTGGGACTAGATGATTGTCTGAGGAAAAGAGAGAACTGTGTATGTGCGTGTGGCTCTGTCTCCAGAGGTAGCTGTGAAAAAGAGTTCAGCTGATAAATTAGCATTTTTCTGTAATAAAGCTCTGTAGTTTCTAATGCCAGGTGATTGCTGCTTGGAAATTGGTGTATCTTACTGTAACTTTGCTTGTGGTTTAGCTGTTATTCCCGACAGAGCAACTTGAACCTCCATTAAGCTTACTTTTTGTTACCCGGACTGAACATAGTGCTTTATTCAGAGATTAAAGTGAAGGACAGTAGCTTTTTGGTTCTAAAATTAGAAGTGTTGCTGTCTACTGGTAACTTTTTACCTTGTTGTCTCTTAGCATTCTGACATTGTCCTTGTTTTTCTGTCTTTTCTTCCAGTTGATCTCCTTAGAAGTGGCATTGATATTCTAGTGGGAACACCTGGACGGATCAAAGACCACATTCAGAATAACAAGCTGGAACTTTCCAGCGTGAAGCATGTTGTTTTGGATGAAGTCGATCATATGTTAGACATGGGCTTTGCTGAACAAGTGGAAGAAATCTTAGGATTTGCTTATAAAAAAGGTAAATTCCGTCATCAGGAGAGGAATAGGGGACAATGCATAAAATGCAGTTATACTAGTTTGAAAACTGCTGGTGCATCCCCCAACTTGAATCCTTTGTGCAATGCTAGTATCAGAGCTCAGAGAAAAGGGTGAGGTAGAATTGGAGAAGGTTCAAAGCAAGGTGACAGATGTCTGAAGGGCTGGAATGGCATCTCTGGAAGGAGGTGGGGGAAAAAAAAAAAGACAAAAAAGCAACAAACACAACCCAACTCCCTAAGCCCTAGTGTTCTTTATCCTGAGAGCGATGACTGAGCATAGGGTTAGGGCTAGGGCGTGTATGTACGCTCGTCATCGTAGGGTATATTTGCTCTTTTCTGATGTAGTAGGCATTCACCAAAGCCACCGGGTAGCAGGTACGGAGCAGGAGGAGGTCAATTTAATAGCATGACATTCCTTGCCACATTGTGCTAATGCCAAAAGTTTTGAAAAGTAACGTGATGAATTACTGGAAGTAGAAGTATCAAAGATTACTAAAAGCAAGGTTATTACTTCTGGCTCTAGAAGCAACAAAAAGCTGGTTGCTGGCAGAGTTTGTTCACATGTTTGTTAACTATACTTGACAACTGTTGGAGAGAGTATGTAAGCTTCATCGATCTCAGGTTTGTCCAAGTACAGCCACCGTAATTTTTACTTGACTTACATTTTCCCTGTTTCTGCACAGTTGGTCTTTGTCCTAACAGCCAAAAAGTACAGTTAATCTTTTAAAAAAGGAAATCTATATAAGTTTTGAAAGAGTTGTCGTAATTATTCAATCTTAAAAATTTTCTTCATACCTGGAAAGCAAATTGTAGGGAATAATACACATGCGTTTTGCTTTGTGGCGGATCCTGCTGAGCTATAAAGGAAGGTTAAACTTTTTCGAGATACTATTTGTTAAACTGTTCTTACCTGGAGTAATTTATCTTGTTATTTAATTCTTCCCCTGGGGTCTGCAGAGTATTCTTTTTATTCTGCTGTTTTCCTTTGCATATAGCCGTACTGTTCACAGCTAGTTAGTATTGGAAAACCAAGCAAGGAGGGATTGAGATGAGTAAGTTTCGGAGTCTGTTGTGATGATTGACTGAAATCGGTGGCCTTTCCTCCCAGGTTCTGAGAACAACCCCCAGACACTGCTGTTTTCTGCAACTTGTCCACGATGGGTATACGATGTGGCAAAAAAATACATGAAAGATGAATACGAGCAGATTGACCTGATTGGAAAGAAGACTCAAAGGACTGCCATGACTGTGGAAGTGAGTGATTCTGCTGCAGAGCAGTGCATGTCCTGAGAGCTTGTGGCCTGGTTCTGCACTTTTCACATGACTGACACACAAATTTTTTGAGCAAAGCTTTCATATGGGGACAGTAGTTTGCAAGCTTAAAAAAAAAAAATTATTTCTGTGTTCATTTTGTCTCTCCTAAGTGTGGCTTACATTTAATATAGATACTTATGTTTCTTTCCCAAACAGCACTTGGCCATACAGTGTCGCTCATCTCAGAGAGCGGGAGTTCTTGGGGATATCATTCAAGTCTACAGTGGCAGCCATGGGCGGACCATTGTCTTTTGTGAGACCAAGAAGGAAGCAAATGAGCTGGCTATGAATGCTTCACTCAAACAGGTACTGGTGTCTGAACGGAAAAGCAGCAGTTGTGGATATTCAGGGGATGGAGGTAGCAACTGTGTGGATGAAGTTGTTTCTGTGGATTGTTTTAAGACTTAGAGCTGTTTTTAAAAGTAGAGCTTTACAGTTAAAATACCCTCTTGGCTGTGATTATGAATTTATTCCTTTGGCTTTAAAATCATACAGGACAGGATCAGTGGGAAACACGCAGTTTATGCTGAATAACCAGGAGATAGTAGTAATGGTAATAAACAAGAGGTAGTGTAGTGCACATATTCCATCTCACGTTAGTGTGCTTTTTGGATTCCCATCTCTTAATAGCATTTATTTTTTGAACAGTCAGTATTCAGGAAAATCCAGCTAATATGGTAGAATGGAATGTCTTGTTGCCCTTGGAAGGTCATTTAGTAGTTTGTTCAGAACTCAGGTGGTATATTTAGCAGGTTTTCTATGCTTGCTTGGATTATTACCAGCCTTTTGAGCATGGGGAAAGGTGCTGTTTGTTTGTTTGTTTGTTTTTTTCAGAGAAAATCCTGTTTGATACTAAATACTAATTTATGGAGAAAGAGCAGTGGTGGGAATACATGGTTTGCCCAGTATTTGATAAATGCCGTATACCATCCACATTAAAATCTTGCAGCAACAATTTTTGCCTGTTGGCCCTGCTGCTTTCCCAGTAAATCCAATGACTTTGTTCTTGTGTCAGTACGTGACACGTTTTTCTCTTATGCTAGTAAGTTCTGCTTTATCATGTTACTTGTTTTAATTCTGAGCTCGTGACTCTCCCCTTTCTCCTTGTCAAAGACTTGATCTATTTCTTGTCCCACGAAAAGTGGAGGTTGTTCAGATCACCTGTAGGGTTTGGGAATTCCCTGAAAACCTCACTTCAGCTTCTGTGGGTTTTGGGATGGCTTCCCAGGAAAGGGAGCAAAGTCTTGTTAGCTCTTGACAAGCATTGCTTAAGTAAAGTTTCTTCCATTTGTTCCAGTGGAAGTCAAAGCTGAAGGTGGGCCCTTTTGCCATGGCAAAATTGTGCAGTTTTCTGTTGGTATGCTACAAATAATAACGTTATGGTAAAACTACTGCTTATGGGTATTATTGTCCCAGAGAAGGATCAAACCACAAAGTAGGATGCTTTATATTCCGTTCGTATCAGCTGTGTAACTGTTTTCTGTTGCTCTGCAAAGTACTTTGTGTTTTCTAATTAAATGTCTTCAGATACTGCAGCCTAGACTCCCCTGTTAAATGACATGTTAATGGTTTCTTTCACTGATAGGATGCCCAGTCATTGCATGGTGACATTCCACAGAAACAGAGAGAAATTACGTTAAAAGGCTTTAGAAATGGTGTATTTGAAGTTCTGATCGCAACAAATGTAGCTGCCCGTGGTTTGGATATTCCTGAGGTTGACCTTGTTATACAGTGTTCACCACCAAAAGTAAGTTGATAGGGGAAACTAAAATTGTAATTTTTTTTTTTTTGGTGACAGAACAGTGGGTTATTTCTCTTTTTCACCAGAATTATGTTCTGATTCACAAATGAAGTGGATTTTTTGTAAATGCAGGCCTAGAATTTCCTAGTTAAGCTTTTGTATTTTGAGCTTTGGTTACTCTGGAAAGTCATAAGATAGCTTTTGACATTGTTTCAGCATTTCTGAATCCCTTCTGAACGTTGTTGAGTTTCATAACAATTCTAAAGTGCTCCTGCTGCCTTTTTCTTCTTTGGAAACTCCAGTGGTGCTTTTTATTTTAAAAACCTTATGTTGATAGTGTTTGTTAAACCTGAGGCAGCATACATGGGGCAGGGTTATTTGTGTGTAGTTACAAGTTTGGGAATAGAAACATAATGTATCACTTTTTAGGCTTCTGAACTAGAATTTAGCTTGCATTTTCTCTCTCCTACAATGTATAAATGTCAACGGTTTAAATGACGTAAGGTTTTCTCATCTTAATCTGTATTTCTGAAGGATGTTGATTCCTACATCCATCGTTCTGGACGTACGGGTCGAGCTGGCCGGACCGGGATCTGCATTTGTTTATTTCAGAGAAGAGAAGAAGATCTTCTGAAACAAGTTGAGCACAAAGCGGTGAGTTGCACCCGAGACTTCTGCTGAATGAAATTATTCAGCTCCTAAAAAGACTCTGCCACTCTTAGACTTTGTAACCATGAGTCCAGTATGGGACTCCTGTCCCATAGTCCAGTAGGTGTAAAATATTTATATATTTGGTAAGTGTTTATAAATGGTTTTGTATCAATCTGTTCTAACGTCCCATGAGTTTCCCTGTGTTGGCAGTACTGTTGCTGTCAGTAGGCAGACATGAAGGAGACCATGCCTTTTGTTACAATCTGCATGTAAGTTGGTGTAAAGTAGCTCCAGATTAACAAAGGCAGGAACTTAAAGAAAAGCTTAATTCTATCTTTAGAAGCAATTTAAATTGAGTGAAGACTGTGTTGAGGTTCTAAACCATAAGTAACTAGAGGTCTCAGTAATGTGACTCGGGCAAGAGTGAGTTGGAGAGTGCTGAAAACACCTTTGACTGTGATTTGTTTTCTTGATTTCAGGGGATTACATTTAAGCGTGTAGGTGTTCCCTCTGCTACAGATGTAATTAAAGCTTCAAGTAATGATGCCAAAAAGTAAGTTTATTTGCCTGTTCTTAAAAGATGTCTAGAGATCTTACCAACAACAGTGCTGTTAATGCAAAGCTTTGAGGGATCAGACCTGTATGTGAGCATGTCTTTGCCTATGTTGTAAAAGTCAGCTGGTTTGCATGTAGATACTGACTTATTTTCATAAGATAGTATCAATAAACCTCTGTGTGCTTGAACATAGATCTTTTCGTAGAACACAATTGTCTTGCAAAAAATAACTTTTGTTTATATCATCAGAAATCAACAGCAGAACAGGCAATTACTGTCATGCAGGGAAACTGATTTTTTAGCTCGGAGATTATTATAATTAGCGAGGATTTGACCAGTGTAAAGGAGATCATGGGCATGGTGTTGGGTTCACTGCATACTGAAAAACGGTGGGAAGTGCTGGTGTACCAAAAAAAAGCATTAGAGAAGTAGCTGTTCTCAGTTTCCCAGCTTGTTTTCACTGCCTCTCCCAGAAATAACCAATTTAATCATCTTGCACTGAGTGCAAGAATTGTCTTGCCCCAGCCCAGCAGTGGCATTGTAGTGGTTTGTTTCTCTTCCATGTGAAATAAAAGCAAGGGATTCTTGGGTTTGCTGGAGACACTTTCTTGTGGATTCTTGGGTATAGCCTTAAGAATGCTGATATTTTAGAGCCTTCCCTTGATGTTTTAATCAATGCTGTCAAGCATGCCACATTGTGCACCCTCAGTTTTGAACACATCTTTCAAGAGGCTTGGCTTAATGAACAGAGATGGTGGATGTTCAGCATCCTGAAGGTGTTAAGTTAAATGAGTGGTAGTGAAGCATGAGCGTGATAGCCAAGGCTTATAGAGATGATTTGTTAATCTTGAAAGCTATCTGAAATCTATGTCTTAAACATGACTGCACTTCACACTGGCCTTTGCTGATCTCTTAAACTTTTGTTGTCACCATGTAGGTTGTTGGAGGCCATTCCTCCTTCTGCAGTAGACTACTTCAGAAAATCTGCTCAAGAGCTCATAGACGAAAAAGGGGCGGTTGCTGCCCTGGCTGCGGCTCTAGCCCATATTTCTGGGGCATCATACATACAACAGCGCTCCTTACTCAACTCAACTGCGGTAAATAACATTATACCTGTGTTAACAAGAGTGGATAAATTAATTGCTTGCGTCCAGTCCAAGCGTGGCATCTTATTCTCAGGTTTTTCAGTAGGGTTTCTGAATAGCTATTATCCCCAGCTTCAGGTCCGTTGCTTGTTCCTTAACTGAAATCAGCTCTTACTGGCACTCTGCAGGAAACCAGAGAAACTTGAAATCAGTAAATTTTCTTGTAATGAGAGTTAAAAGAATTTCTCCAGAGATCTAAGTGACAGAAGACTGTGATGCTCTAAGAGAGTTTAATTAATGACATTTTACAATCTAATAGGTTGGTTTGTGCTATTGCAGTTTTCCCTTACCAGGAAGCTTTTACATTTCTGTAATATTTCAAGTAAGTCTAGCATGTGATTACCTGATTTCAAACCGATCTTGACAGAAGAAAAGTACAACCCTTCCTTCTTCTGATGCATTTAGGGAGAACTTGGCCCAGTTTGTTGCGTGGTAACACAATTTTGGAAGTAGCATGTGGCTGGACTGTACTGCTTGTATCAGTTTGGGGGTTTTTTACCTGTTTTCTAACGGGACTCTGTGTGTCTGTTTCTGGCTGAAATACAGAAATGCTATTGGCCTTTATATCAATGGGCAATCCTAGGTTAAATGCATGCCTTCAGCTTCTGAGGAAGTTTTTTGTTGCTTCACTTCTGGGAAGCTGATTCCTTAGGATTAAATACTACAATAGCAAGTTATTGCATAATTTATTAGTTAGTAAGTTACTGGCTGTCCAACCAAGTTTAGTCTTGTAAACATTTTTCTGTGTTTGTTTCCTGAAGGGCTTTGTGACCATGGTGTTAAAGTGTTCGATAGAAATGCGTACCATGAGCTACGCCTGGCGAGGACTAAAAGAGCAGCTTGGTGAGGAAGTAGATGCCAAAGTATCCGCAATGCGTTTCCTCAAGGGGAAGACGGTAAGAAGGCCCAACCTTGGGGAAGGAGGGTGTGTGTACACATATGGCCAGTTTTTGCAGTGGTTGAGACAGGAGTTCTGAAGTACCAGTATAGAAGTGTTGATATCTCATTCTATCCCTACTCAATCTCATTTGTCAGAAAATGGTAAGCTATCACGAGGCCCCCTTAAGCTGCTATTTAGGTATACACTACTAAAAAAAAAAAAAGCATTGAAGTGAGTTGCATGTTTTAAAAGACACTTACCTGAATGGAGACATTGTTCCTAAATGATAATGCAGGAATTCTCTCCTAAAAAAGAGAGCATCAGAAATACATATTGTGACCTCTGTTTTTTTCATTGTAAACTCATGCTAACACTGCGTTGAAAAGGCAGCTGTAGAGTAGGGCAGGCAACTGCTGGACCTGAGCAGTTCAGCATTCACCCTGATTGTCAGCGTGGTTCCTGATGTGTCTGACACTTGTCTCCTGTGCAAGTGTGTTCTCAGAGAGCTTGTGGTGCCAGGTGATGCCTGTATTGCTGTTAAACAGACAGGCTGTTTGCACGCAATGCTGCTGTCAGCACAGAGCATTTGAATCTGCATTTTGTTTTGAGTTTTTGAGTTTTAACTGCTTCTTTCCTTCAGTTTATAAAAAAACTTGCCCCAGAAGATCATGCTTTCCGACATTTCTGGTTTCTACACTTAGCATGTACGAGCAGTTGCAGTTGCTGCCTGTCTGGAATTGTGTCTGTGATCTTGGATATATCTTTTTTTTTTTTTCCTTCCCTGTTATAGGGGGTGTGCTTTGATATCCCTGTTGACGAACTGAGTAACATACAGGTACGTTTTTGTAGCCAGAATTGGCTTTGGAACCTGGTGATTTGAAATTTGGTGATTGCTGTATATAGGATTGAATGTAGGGTGGGTTTGGGAGGATAAGGTTTGTGTTTTAATAAGGACGTTGTATAGACAACAGAGTCATTAGGAAGAGCACAGCAGAGTCAATAGAAAATAACCTTGTCATGCCTCTGTCTCATTTCAGTTCTTATTGTATTACCTGATTTTATTAAACAAAATCCTCTGTTCTTTAGGTACTCTGCCTTTTGACCTCTCCAGTGTATTTGAGAGTTGACCAGTTTTTCTGTTGACTTTGCTCCCTCTTGTCCCTTTGTGACCGTTTATCCTTTGTCACAGGACCATGAGTTGTCTCCCAGGAGGGATCTGCTGACCTATTTCAGTGTGGGTGGGATTTGTCTGGAAATGCCTTTGCATTCAGTGTTGCTTTTAAATGATATAGGGTACCTTGGGCACCCCGCAGGCACGTAAAGTCTTGTTACATTGGTCTTGTTTCAGGAACAGTGGAGGGACACCAGGCGATGGCAACTGTCGGTGGCAAACGAATTGCCTGAGCTGGAAGAATACCCACAGGAGGCAGGACGAGGGTTCTCCAGGTTCGGAAATGGCAGGCAAGGTGATGGCGGCTTCAAGAGAAACAGCTGGTTTAAGAATGGAAACAGGGGACATGATTTTAACAAGTCACTTAATTAGCTTCTGGTACAGCTATGGGACTGAGCTGATTTTTATCAAAAAGTAAAAGCCTGTTAGATATTCCTCTTTGTCTTTATTCCTTGATAAAGCAGCCTGTCTTTGAGGATTGCTGAAATAACTGGGGTTTTTGGAAGATTTTTTCTTTCTGCCCGGCAAACCAGCTGCTGCCATCTTCCTGCCATTAAACCAAACACCACACGCATCTCCAGGAGCAAGTGTTTCACTGGAAACTCGGCGCTGTGGGGGAACAACGCTCTTCCAAACATGGACAGTTACTGCATCTTGCCTGTTCAGCAACCCTTGCATTAAAAATCTGGTTCTAAAAAAAATTTTTTCTCAGAAAAAATTGAGATTGACAC
>VWZL01002834.1:0-20279 GCA_013396915.1 Stercorarius parasiticus | reverse complement strand
CTTCTTTGAGAGCATCCCAAGGGCTCTTGGGGTGCTTCTGCTTGCCTGTCGCCGTCTGCTGATGCTCAACGCTTGGCACCGTTTGCTCCCAACCCCCGTCACAGCAGCTGTGGGGCAAAAACGCTGGGGACTGCTGGCGGCTGGAGCGGGGAGCGCCGGGCCGGGCCGGGCCCGCCACGGCGGTCATCACGACGGCGGGGCGGGGCCGACTCCCCGCATCGCGGCGCTGATTGGCCGGCGGCGCGTCAGGTGGTGGCGTGCGTGACGCGGGGCGGCCGGGGGAGGAGAGAAGATGGCGGCGGCGGCGGCGGCGGCGGGCGGCGGCTGGGCCGCGGTGTGCGAGAAGTTCTGCACCGCCCGCACGCTCTCTACCGTGGAGTCCCGCAAAGACCCGGAGACCGAGCCCTACCGCTCCAAGTACAGCGCCCGGGCCCTGCTGCAGGAGGTCAAGCAGCTGCTGAGCGCTGCCGAGGAGGGCGGCGAGGCGCGGCTGCTGGCCGTGCGGCGGGCCGTGCNCCCTACCGCTCCAAGTACAGCGCCCGGGCCCTGCTGCAGGAGGTTAAGCAGCTGCTGAGCGCTGCTGAGGAGGGCGGCGAGGCGCGGCTGCTGGCCGTGCGGCGGGCCGTGCTGGAGTACGAGCTGGGCGTCAACCACACCGACACCGAGGAGCTGTCGGCCGGCGAGGAGCACCTGCAGCGCTGCACGCAGCTGCTGGAGCCCCACCGCCTCTCCCCAGACTGTGTCTCTCTCTACATCCAGGCCCAGGTGGGCTGGGGCTGAGCAGGCCAGGGGGTGGCCACCGGGGGCTCCGAGGGGCCCGGGGAGGCCGGGGTGTGTTTGAGTGGTGTGGGGTGGTGGAGGGTTGTCCTGGTTTGAAGTAAAATAGCGGCCAGTCCACGACAGGGGTGCCGTGTCCGTGGGCCCTGCTGCGTGGTCGCTGCAAACAGGGCAAGGGAGATTGGTGGTACCCCTTATAATAGATATGGCTTGTTTAATAATAAACGCCAGGGCTGATGGAGTTTTCTTCATGCTCGAAGAAATAATTCAACAGTGAGGCCTGTGGAGGGATGCTGTTCGTGTCCAAGCTTGCTGCTGATGCCTGTGGGCATGCAGAGCATCCAACACTGTGTCCTCTTCATAGAAGTGGCGTGTTGGCAAGGCAGTATACTCTTCAGCATAGACTGAGACAGAGCTTGTAAAACCTGAGCAAAAATAAATTAGTAGAGGACCTTAATATGTCTAGAACTTATTTGTGATTCCTTAACTGCCGTTTGTTGTCAAAGTAAAGTTGGGAGATGTTTTTATTTACGCAGTGTCTTGAAAAGGCAAACTGTTCTTAAAAGTTGTCCCTTGTTTGCTTTTCAGCCTTGCCTGTTTTCTCTTAATCTATTATATTTAATTTCAGGTGGGTAAATACAGCTTTGTAGGGCTAGATGTAGTAATATTAATCTCTTTATTCAGAAGAAAGTAATACTATTAACAAAATTAGTTTTTACTGTACGAGGATTCACAAAAGGACCTTTGCTCAACCGCTCCATCATGGCTGCTGGTGTATAGTTGGATATCTGTCTCTCGACTTTAAATTAAATAGAGCAGTTATTTAGATGTCTCTGTCAAAAATGGCTGCTCTAATTAGAAAAGGCTCAGTAGTACTTCCTTGTTCAACATTGCAAAACTGTCAAGGAATTGTGTATTCATGTGGAAAGGCGCTAGTTAAACAGTGACTTGTCTTATGTTGGTTAAATAAGCTGAGTTGTCTGGAATTTGTGAGGCTACATCTGCTCATTGTCCTTCAGTGTGAGGGTTTGGGTACACTGCTACAAATCTGTTATCCGTTATAAGATTGGAGATTGCTTGAGAAGCCAGTCAAAATGAGGTAACATCTTCCCAGTGTGTGTTGCTGGGGAGTTGTTGCTTTTGTAGCTGAGGGCCAGGGATTCCACTGTGCTTTTGAATTAGTGTGTTGGAAAGCAGTTCTTCTCTCTGTTGGACAAACATTTGCATGGATTTTTCCTGCTTTGGGGCCTTTAGGAAACAGCAGGATAAAGTTTCTGTGTTATGTGTGTGAGGTGCTGTGGTCCAGCAGTACCCAGGTCTGCTGTTGTCTGGCACTACCATCAGGCAGGCAGCTGAGAGCAGTGATGGTAAATGAGCATGCCGTCAGCTTTCCCTCCCAAGGGCTCTAAAAGACTTGAGTATTTAATTAAAAACATTTCTGATATAAAAGCAGTAATTGTCAACAGTGGCCACGTTCTGGCTGTTGTCACGGCACTGACTTCTATTTTAAAAGAAGGAGCATTCCTTTTTCCTGCTGGGCCTGTTTCTGGAGCCCTACTTCTAATTTCTGAGCTTCTGCATAAGGATTTTTATCAGTTTCTAGCTAATAAAATTTGGTCCATTCCACTGCTTGGCCCTGGGCAAAATATTTCTGTTCCTAAGCATCATGCTATGTTGCGCTTGCTTATAAAAATAATAAAATAAATGGAATTGAAGGGGGGACAGGGCTGGCACATAACTAACTACAAGTTCTAACTCTTTTGAATGTTTTTTTTTAACCCTGTTGGATTTTGTAACAACACTGCCTAGGAATTAAATGAGCACATCAGGCACAGATTGATATTAATGCCTTCATCTTATTAATAAAATTAGAGGCACTTTTTGTAAAAGCTGGCTTCACAGATGCAGTAATGTTACTATGTACATTGCTGTAATTGAGATTTGAAGGCAGTAATCTGTAGTTTTTGCATCTTAATGGTTCTTTTAATCTCTTTTCATTGTTGAAAATATACAAGCATTCATTCCTAGCATATCTTTTTCCTGTTAAATTTTTCTACAGTCATGATAACAAACTTCTAATTCCTTGGCTCTTTTTGTGATATTTGTATACGATATAAAAGCTGCATGAATCATACGCAGAACATACTGGATGGAAAAAGGTCATTATTTGAACACACCAGTCCTTATTTAGCAGAGTAAACACAAGAAAGTTACAGTTTGTGAGGTGACTTTTGTATGTGTTTGCTGCTGTGTGAGAATTCTCCCTTTTGAGCAACTCGCGATGAAATGGGTGGGCACAACTTTTGCTTTTTGAAATCCGTTGTATTGGAACAGATTTTACATACATATATATATACACACACACACACATATAAGCATGAGAACTGATAAAATGTTTGGAGAAAATGTGTAATGTAAATGGAACACAATGGGAAAACAACTAATTTGTTTTTCTGTTTACCTTTAGAACAATCTAGGTATCCTGTGGTCTTTAAGGGATGAAATTAAAACTGCGCAAACTTACTTGGAATCTGCAGAAGCCTTGTATAATCAATACATGAAAGAGGTACTGTGTTTATTAATAGGTCTTATTTTCATGTGCCACTCACAGTTTTAGTTGGAAAAAATGTACGATGGGACTTGAGTTTCTGTGCTTTATACTGGCTGCCATGATACCGTTGAAAAACGACATGATTTATATTGCTAGTGTAGGAAGAGGCAAACTAGAGTATCACTGTTAATTTCAAAATGGACTTATTCAGGAAAATAATTTTGCTCAAAAATAATGGTCATTTTTGAAAGCTCTTTGAATTGATAATCCAAAATTGAAGCCAGGTAGGATTTGGCTTTTAATTAAGACTGTTCTTGATCTTATCTTGGAAATGCTGTAAAATGTCAATGCATTGCTTTCAGTGGGAAAAGGAAACAAAACTGTAATATTTGCATGGTTTGCTCTGACTGTGCACTGTATTTCATAGAGACAAGTAGTTTAGTTCTATATCCAAGGGGACAATCTTATAAACAGCTAAACCTCTCATGCATATTAAACAACCTTTTGAGTTGTGGATTCTTCTGTGTATCAACAAAGACTCCCTTGTGCTATTTTTAAGCGCTTTGCAAAGCTATTCCTACAATGACTTGCTTCAGGGACAGATTGTGAGGGAGCTAAAAACATTTGTGGCCTTAAAGGAGCAGTATCTGTGTCTCAGGACAGCTATAAAGGTTGGACAGAACGTAGTTTCATGAAATTACAGTTTGGTTTTTACATGAACTTGGTTTATGGCACAGATTATTCTTGTGGAAATTTTAGAATGGGTTAGTCTTTGTTGGTTGGTTACTGCCATATTCCCTCCTTTGTAGCCATGCTGGTCTACGGTGGTCGGAGAGGTCACAGATCCAGAAAAAAACCCACTTGTGCTAAAAAGCTTGTCTGTTTATTTTCCACCCTCTGGATTGGG
Source organism: Stercorarius parasiticus (assembly GCA_013396915.1). Taxonomy (NCBI): domain Eukaryota; kingdom Metazoa; phylum Chordata; class Aves; order Charadriiformes; family Stercorariidae; genus Stercorarius; species Stercorarius parasiticus. The sequence continues at coordinate 16,044 of VWZL01002834.1, read as the reverse complement.
TGGTCTAACTAGAGATACTACATGTCTACAGACCCTCTCTCTAATTAATTCCTGATGTTCAGCTTTGATGTTTATACCCAGCCAGGTATGATATTGTTAACTTCCACATCGCCTCTAAAAGATTCTGGCAGTTGCTCCAGTGATCGTGAAGTTGAACTGGTACTACTATATATTTCAGTGGATTAAACAATGCTGCCAAATACTTCACAGTTTTCACTGTGGACTTTTCTGAAATGCTTAATTTTTGATAGTAGTGACTAGTGAATATTCCTGCTGGGGCTTTGCTGCCTGACTAGGGTATGCATACATGGCTGTTAATTAGCCCACATCAGATTACTTGTCACACTTTTTTGCCCAACATTTTTTTATTTGCCACTTATATTTCAGTGCATTATATAATATGTCAAACATAGCTATGCCTAAAGAGGTTTGGTTTTTTTTTTGTTTTTTTTCAATGAACTACAGCAAAAGACTGGTTTTATGGTAACTTTATTGGACTTGTGTCATGCTTCTCTGAAAATACTGAACTGTATTTGCCATAAGCTATGAAGAATTAACAAAAAAACCCCAACCAAAATCACAGGGCATGGAGGAGCTTGTCTAGCTGCTTTATGGTTTATAAAGAGGACTTGAGTTCCTTGCAGTCGTGTTTGATCTTAGGATTTGTACAACCATGTCAACATTGATCATTCACAAATTATAAAAATGTGAATATACTTTTCTTAACATTCACTATTTTTAGGCTATCGGGAAGCATTCCTGTCTGGGAATCTTTGGTAAACTGCTGATGACTGAGGTGTTTTCCTGAACTGGTGGATTTAGTTGTTTACTGTGTGAGAACAAACCACAGATGAAATTCAAAGAGTAAATTTATCTTCATTATCTCGCCAACTGAGGGATCAGCAGCAGCACCCAGGCACACAAGAGGGGGATGCAGGCACAGTGGAGCTCGGTCCATGATAGAGGATCACCAAACCTGCTGTTCTCGCCTGTATTTCAGGGATTCACGCAGGTGTAGTTTACCACTGTGCTTTGATCTTTCCCATAGCAGAGGAGGAATCTCAGGCATGCTTGATAGGGTGCCTCTCAGTCTGTCTCAGGCCTATATTATTTAAACACAGGTGTTCTACTTGTCAGACACAAGACTAAATGATTAGTATGATATATGTGTTTTTCTACACCCCAGCTGCCAGTCACTCGAGCATGTTTACAGTCCTCCTTGCCAATCTTCCTTTATTTTCCCACATTTACAAACTGGGTCTAGTTAGCTTATAAATTGGGTGGGGTTGGAGTTGTTTTTTCCCCTAAAGATGAAAACCCGAGGCAATTCCAAGAAGAAAATTATTTTGGTAAAGTTAACAGATCCTTTTACTTTCTGCTCCGGACTACTTTGAGTTCATATCTATTTTAAAATTCTTTTCAAAGAAAAAAGATTAAAAGATTACATAAAAATCTATACCTCTGGTAGGTTAAACACCCTATCTATTTCAGACCCATTTGTCCATCTTTTGAAGATGAATAAAACATTTCCATTAAAAGCAAACAAACAAATCCCTTCAGCATTTTTAATGAGAAGAACTACAAACATAGGAATATGTTTTCTTCCCTATAAAGTGAATGCATTCTCTGCCCTTGCTTCTGTTCCTGCCTGAGTTTGTATTATCTTATGAAAAGTATTTATCTGGACTGCTTTTTATTTGTTGCCTTATTTTCTCTTGGGTGAAGAAATAAATGAGGTTAGGAAAGAGCTAGGAAAGTTGCATGCTAAACTGGTCTGTGTTGCTAGCAGACATGTTGAACATCCTTCAGGATGCACTGTGTAATGGAAAAAAGCCACCTTTAGAAAGACACCTTAATGTAGTGGTTTAGAATTGGCATCTGAACTTATTCTCAGTTACATAGGAAATTAGATAAGCACAGACTAAGAAAACTTTGCCATAAGCAATGTTAATCTGTTGAGCTTGCCAGTTATGCTGACTAACTTTATTGACAGTTGTTTTAAAGCAAGGTTGAACAGAGCACTGCTGAAAGATGTATAGTTGTCACTGTTCTGCATTCATCTCAGAAACTAATGTCGCAGAATGCACAAAAATAAGTTTAAAATCAGAGTTACTTCTGTGTGCACAGCGATATCTTGCTTTCAGTTCTTTCTCAAGGAAAATCAGCTGTTTTGTATGTGTCATGAGATCTATCTCTGTATAAGGATTCTGACAGAACTCCTGGTTTAAAAAACAAAAAAGCCCTTCTAAATGAAGTAGTTCACATCATTAGTAACTTGCATGTAGGTCATGCCTTATATCAAGGTTTAGCAGCTTCATAATCTAAAGACATTGCCTGTTCTGTCATTCATATATTTGAGTAAATAGTCTTACCGGCTTGTGAGTAAAGGGAGTCATTTCACAGTGGTAAGTCTTTACAGCAGGTCTGCTGAGTACTCTCTGCACGTAATGTTCTGTGCAGTACTTCCTGCAGGATGTTTTCTTGTTACTGATTAGTGCAGCTGGGCAAACGAATATTTCACACTTAAAGGCATGCTTAGTATGAAATTGATGCTTTAAAAACCATTCTGTTACCGTACAAAATAGACACCCAATTATATAGTCCTGCAGAATCCAGGTTGAGTATTTCTGGTGCAGGCAGCATGCGTTACTTTAAAGTATGTAAGCAGAAGTCTTCTACAAGCTGAAAACCTTGTAATTCTATGTGGAATTGGGGCTTTCATCTACAAATCTTTCATCCAGATCTTCCAAGGTTTGTGGAATTGCTCCAGAGATGTGACATTGAGATAGGTGTAGATACGTTATAGGAAGTTTTGTTGAATTTGGGATTGAAAAATGGTAAATCATCTGCAGCCAGAAGAGGGAGCACTATGTTACAAAGCAAGAGAAATGTAGTTGACTGAATATATCATGTTCTCTTGCAGGATGGAAGTCCTCCCCTGGATCCCAGTGAACATTTCATGGCAGAAGAAGAAAAAATCACAGACCAAGAAAGATCCAAAAGGTGGGTGTGTAGCAGCATACCTAGACATTATTACTTCTGTAATTTATGAGGGTGTATTTAGGGAGGAAAAAAAAGAAGAAACCTAAAGAAACTGTTGTTTTTTCCAGATTTGAAAAAGCCTATACACATACTCTGTATTATCTGGCACAAGTCTACCAACACCTGGAGATGATTGAGAAGGCTGCTCAGTATTGCCATACTACTCTTAAACGACAGCTTGAGTATTGTGGCTACAATCCAGTAGAATGGGCACTCAATGCTGCTACTTTATCGCAGTACTATCTCTCTAAGGTAATATAGTTAATATTTTTCTGCTGTAATTGTATCATAAATATAATTATCAAGTGAGACAATTGTTTTAAACAGCTGTTTGAGACAGGGCTCCATGTTGAATTCAAAATGTGCTCTTATAAGACCACAAGTTGTCTTCTGACATAAAACATCTGCTAGTTTTTTCTGAAGAGGACATAGTGGCTTTCCTGTGGTGTTGTGATGGCAGTGGTAAAAATGAGCAGGGGTGTAGACATAAGAAAAGCTCTGTAGTTTATAAAGTATCAACAGTGATATGACACGATGCTTGTAAGTAACACTTCTTATAGTTATATTGTTCTCTTATAATAAAGAGTTTAAAAACAAAAACATCAGAGGGCCAAGGTATTGCACATGTATGTTTTCTATAAATTATCGTCCTTTGAACCTTAGCATGTGCTTGAAGACTTGTTTGAGCCTGTGTGAAAATTAAAGCAAATGTGTAAGATGGTAGCTGTTTGCTTCCACACATCTGTGTTGACTCGAAATAATCCACTGTGTCAGGAAATGCTTCCCTTTTTTTAGAAATTTCTATATTCCAGACTCTTCAGATGCTCTTTTCTGATGTTTAAAAGACTTCTGCCATACCTAAGCCAGTTAACACTAATTTCAATAGTAACTTGTAATTTTCATGTCTTTTTGATGCACTGATAGCACTACTCATTAAACAATACACTGCCAAATACGAGTAAAGGAATCTAAATCTGACTCATAATGTTGTGTTGTGTGTCCAACTCACTCCAACTAACACCCCATGATACAGTCTTTACCACAAGACATCACTTCCTTTACCGCAAGGAAGTGATAATAGATCAGAACAGTGAAAATGTTCACAATGTATGTATCTAATACTAAAAGCAAGGCTTGCTATTGTGGCTGTGGTAGAGAGAAAATGGTTGATTAAAAAATACTGTATTCAGTTGTAGACGTGGAAAAATTGTCTCTTTTCTTCCAGTGTCCAGGGGAATATGCTCCAGAGCCTCAGTTCTGTCATTTCCCGTGTGATCATGTATCTTTACTGCCTGAGGCGAGGGGTTTAGCCAAGCTGAGAGCAGTGCTTGGGCTGTTTATTCCAGTGATAAACACTGCTGTTTCTGTTTCTCCCAGCAATGCTTTATGGAGGCCCGGCACTGTCTAGCAGCGGCCAGTGTCATCTTTAGCCAAGCTGGACAGGTGCCATCTGCTGAAGACAGTAAGTTTGTATAAAAGTTTTGAATAAAATAGTGTGAATTAAGCATCATTGATACATAATGTTAGAAGTGAAGTCTAGCAGTATGTACAAAATTTAACTCGGTAAAGTGAAATGCTTCTGAAGAGCTGCTGCTACAGTTTAAGACTGACTATGAGTAAACCCTGTGAGAAGAAACTAAAGTGCTTCTTGTGGGTGTTTCAGAAAGCACACCGGTATAAAAATGAAATTTAAAATGATATCCATTTCAATAGTGGCAATGTCTCTATTCACCCATTTGTCATTGTATGTGGATTAAAATGCAGCTTACCTTTGCTTGCCTGTGATCAGAGGGCAATGATTCAATGAACCAAACCAGATGCTTCCTGGGAATAGTTTTAAAAGAGGGAGGGAAACTGCAGCTCTTAAGAATCCCGAAGTTACTGGTATTGTCTTTTGTTGCTGGATGCTGCAGCCTCATTAGCAGCTGTTTTTGGAGTTGTAGCTCCCCTCCTCGTTGTTTTGGGTATTGATGTGCTGAACCACAAAGTTGTTCCTTTGCAAAGATCAATAAAAGAAACTTTTAGAGAACTGACCACAATTTAAAGGACTACTTGTTGCATGATAGTGTCAGTACTCAACATAAATTCTCTCTTTTAGGCTTAGTCTTTGCTTATCTACAGCACAGCCTTTTACATTCAGTGTCTTGGGCAACTGAAAGCTTCAAATCAATTGAGCTGTAACTCATAGAGAGTGAGCAAGTACTCAGGGTAGCCCCTGTGTGAATTCATAACTATGACTTTGAACAGTGAATACACTGGTTAACTTCTGATGGTTTGAGCTGTTTAGAACAAAAACTCTTTTAATCTGCTGATGTTGTTGTTTCAGGTTAAAATATAACCCAAATAGGCACAACTGAGTTTTGTTTAATTGAACTTCAGTGACAGTACATTAAATTAATTGCTTTTAGTATTTCTCTTAGCTCAAAAAATACAGAACTCTATGCAGTTGCTTTTCTTACTGTTTAAATACTTTGAGGATGATGCCCAAAAGCTTTTCAGTTTCAGGCAAACAGGGCTGTCGAGAGTCAGGTTATGCTAATCTGTTAGGCCCTTTTTACAAAATATTCAGTAGGTCTGAATCAGTCAGTGTTTATGGGCTTCCATAGCTACCTGACTGCACTGTTGTTGGATATTAATACGATACTTAAGCCAAAAAATGAGGTTATGTTTTCAGTAGGTGTGCAGAAACATACACTCAGTTATGGTCTCAAATGCGGGTGCAAGACTGGAAGTTGTAGGTGAAGAGTCCTAATTTTAATTGTACTGTATAGATTTCTTGTGTGACTTTTGGTCAAGTCAACTAACTTCTATCTTGACATCTTCCTACACCAAATGGAAGTAGTGATATTTATGTTTGTTTCAGTGGAGTAAACATTTATCCTATATTCCCTTCTTTTTCATGGTATAGAGAGCTGAGCTGTGGACTTGAAGATCGTTACGCAGAAAGTTCTAACTTAGACGAAGACTAATACACAGCATTGGCCAGTCTCAAGCATATTCATTTTGTGTTAATTGGAATATAAACAGAGATATTGAGTAAAGGTGCCTTTTGTTAAATTGCCAACAATTTTTATTTCCTTAATAAGAACAACTTGATTGGCTCTAATGAAAGATAATGAAGACAGTGGATCTGAATCTGAAGCTGGCTTTTTGTTTGGTGAACAGGAATGCTAGCGTCCCCTCCTTGTTCAGCTGACTTGCTGCCTTCTGCCTAGAGACTGGGAAATGAGTTCTCTTTGAAATCCATTTGGTTTCTGAAAATGTTTATCTTGAGACATCAGCAGTGCTACTACTTCTAACAGTGGGGAGACTGCGGGGAGCAAAATACAGAAGTTGTAGAGCTAATATGTTGGTACCAGGTAGATTGACCAAAGGAAGTTTCTCCTACTTTTGTTCCCTTTCTTGGTAGCAAGTCTGGGGCCCATTGCAATACAAATGCCCTAATCATCCTCAGAAACAATTACTGGGCAGGCAGCTGAATCTCAGAAAACAAATTGTCCCGATTTCTTTCTCTTGTTACAGAGACATGAAAATTTTTTTCCGGTAAAACACCTCCAAGGTCAAAGGTCTTTCTAAACATACATTATGATCTATTTTTTTTTTTTTTAAGAATTCATGCAGTACTAATCCATGTTAATCTGTATGGTTTTCTACCAGAGTGACAGTTTACAGAATTACTGTATAAACTAACATGGAGAACATGTTTCTGTCTAATAATGAGGACAAATTAATTAAATACAAGTAACATGTTCTTTGCATGTAACATTTGATGTTCTTGCTGGCGTACTTGACTTCACTTAAGGCTTTTATGTGTTTTTGTCCATTCAATAGATGAAACGGAGCAAGACCAACAGGACCTTCGACAGAGAAAAGCTGAAATTGCAAGGTGCTGGATTAAGTATTGCCTGAATCTCCTGCAAAGCGCTCGGAAATTACTTGAGGTAACCAAAAAATATGTTCTGTACCTGTTGTTGTTTAAAAACAAAGTCTATTTCGATGTCTGTAACAGGTATCAATTCATAGCTGGTAGCAGATGATAGACAATGGCCCAATGAAGAATACAATAAATGCTTGCGATGTAGCAGGTGTTTCATAGTACGCTTTGACTTCAATGCAGCGCTTAGAAATAAGCACGGATAGGAGATCAGCTCTGTAGTGTGATCAGTGCGTTGCCTGTACAGCAAGTCCATGAATTTCTCTCCTCTCTGGCGCGTTTTCTTGCAGCTTGATTTGGCAGATTACTCCTTATTTAACTGCTAGTAAAAACATCTTAATATGCAACAGTTTTGTGTGCTGGTGTTCTCATTCATTCAAGGCTTTGATTCTTTCAGGCATTCATATTGTTCATTTGAATGTTTAGAACAGCATTTGCTGAAATGCTTTGTAGAAGCAGGGTCTTTGGGCTTTATGTTTATTGTTGTGGCTATATTGTCACACAGGGTAGGGGGACTAAATTGTCTTAGTCTTATGTTTTTACACAAACTAGACTGTAATTTACGTAATTTTTTTGTGTATATAAGGTCTAATACAGTAATATGTCTTCTGTCTTGTTGCTAACTACGTTGTATTTCAAAGGTAATTCATACATAAAGCTATGCAGTGTAAGTCACTCTTTGTAAGCCATGTGCATTTTTAATTAGTACGCTTTGTCATTTCAGGATAACATAGGAGAGCTGGATCCAGACAGGCAATTGGAACTTAAAGCCCAGAGGAAAAAGGAAGAGGATGAAAAAGAGAAGGGCAGGAAAAAAGCTGTCCTTTTTGGGACAAGTGATATATGTGACTCTGTTTTAGCCATTGAAGAGAAAGTGAGCAGTGTATATCCTTTAGATTTTCAAGAAGCCAGAGAAATCTTCCTAGTTGGTCAGAACTATGTTCTGGAAGCAAAAGAGTTCTTTCAGGTTGATGGTTATGTTACTGACCATATTGAAATTGTTCAGGATCACAGTGCTTTATTTAAGGTACTTGCTTTCTTTGAAGAAGACTATGAGAGACGTTGCAAAATGCACAAGCGTAGACTAGACATGCTGGAGTCTATATACGTAGACTTGAATCCTCAGTACTATCTGTTGATTAGTAGGCAGCTTCAGTTTGAACTAGCTGACACCTATTATGAAATGATGGATTTAAAGATAGCTATTGGTAACAGGTTAGAGGAGCTAGACTCCCACACAATTAAAAAAATTAATTCTCTGGCTCAATTAGCAATCAAGTATTATGAACTCTTCTTAGATTCTTTGAGGAACCCAGATAGGGTGTTTCCTGAACAGCTTGAGGAAGATGTTCTTCGCCCTGCAATGGTGGCTAAATTTCATATTGCACGACTGTATGGTAAGCTTATTACTTCGGATAGCAAAAAACAACTGGAAAATATGCAGACATCATTGGAATATTACATGTTTCTGGTAGACTATTGTGAGAAGTACCCAGATGCTGTCCGTGCTGTTGAAACTGAACTAGAACTCAGTAAGGAGATGGTGGGTCTTCTTCCAACAAGAATGGAGAGGCTAAGAGCAAAGCTGTGTCCATTCATATAAATACTTGCCTTAAATGTGCACTATTAAAACGTTGTCTGTCAAAACCAGTGCTATCAGACAGCTTCTGTACTGGTTGATAGAACTAAGGTGTCTACAGTTCGGTAGTCCACCTAGAGCCTGCAGTAGTATAACTTCATGAGAAACTCGGAGCTCTCCAGTTCAGTAGCTCACCCACACTAATGGTATAAACTTTAAATGTAAAGTGAACGTCCAGCTATGCTTTGTATTGTTTGTCCTGTATGTAAATATAAACCTTTTCTCCCTTACAGTTATTTCCTTTGGCATATGGTTCAGTTTCTAAATGTAGTGCTGTATGAAAATTGTTTCTTCTAAGAGAATCTGTTTCTCTAGGAAAATTTTTCTAAGAAACCTGAGGCATGTTCTTCGAACTAGAACATATTTTCTAACCTTTGTCCCCAGAAAACTTTATCTGTATGAAGGGAACGTTGTTATTTTAAATATTTATTTTGTATGTTGTTCAGTGTTTTCTTGCTAATCAAAACCTGGTCGATAGAGGCTCAATAAATNTTTTTTTTTTTTTCTTCAGAGTCCTTAGAATTCTGTTCCCTTGTGTCTTACTAAGATATGATATACATTACAACTTTGGCCAAAATAAATAGTTGTGAAAGTGTTTCCACATGAGTGTTTTCAGTAAACATCTGTGTGCAATTTAAGTGCCAGAAGCAAGAGCAAGAAAGCAGCAAACTTTCCTGCTTGTGGCTGGGAGGAGGTACTCTGCTCTTTATACACTGTAGAGAATTCTTAGGGTAGAGGTGCTGTGCTCTTGTGCTCCAGACAGTTGCCAAATACAGGTTAAAGGCCCGGGATGCCATGGAAGGCTTCTTGCCTCATGTTGGTCAGAGAGCCCAGGTGCTGTCTTAGCAGGAGCTGCAAGTAGGGTCCTCTCTGAAGTTGCTCTAGGTCCCAGCGCTGCTGGGGTGCTATTCAAAATCTGCTGGCATGCTGTCGATTGGTGACTTCTCTGTTAAAGCTGTCCTGATTCTCATTAAGGACCTGCTGATCTGTCAGTGTTCCTGGTCTTACACAGCCCGTTCCCTTTGCCTTGTTCTAATTTAGCCACCTATTTACTCTTTATGGAAGACCAGGCTGCATTTCTGACCCAAGACGTACACAGAGGTTGTCTTTGTATTTCTGGTGTCCATAGAAGGATTATGAACCAGGACCTGCTTTAGATAAAATGTAGGCTGAGTACATTGCCCAACCATATACTAAAAGGTTATGGTCAGAGATGCCAGGAGATACGGGGAAAGTGAAGAGACAAGGTGATGCGGTGTGCAGTAGTGTGCTACTCTGTGCACCGGTAGTCTTACTGCTGTGAAGTTCACCGGAAGATGTTTACAGCAATAGAGGATATTGAAGAAAAAATAGTCAAACAACTGTATTATTCTGGAAAATGGGGGGGAAATGACGTTAGCTTGGAGGGTGTGAGGGTAAAGCATGCACAAGCAAGAAAGTGCATACATCTTAAACGTGTGGTAAAAATCTCTAGCTTGCAGAAGTCTCTGCAGAAGACGTCTAACCACAAACAAATAGGGCAACAAATGGGTCCTGGAAACGAGAGGCAGCAAAACTCAAATCTAGACTAGCTACCTGCATGTATGTAGAGTAAGGGAGAGAGTGTGTGCAGCGCATGTGCCATGTGTTGTTTCTGTCTTACTAAATAACTGCCTCCTCAGCCTTTAGGAGTTTATTCTCTGCTGTCAGATCTTTAATTCAGTTTTTCCTGTGGCTTGAAGGTAGGGTGGCCCATAGTTTCTCAGTGAAACAGTTCTCAGCAGGCTGTACTGTGCATTATTTTTTTCTATGATTTCAATTAAAGCTAGTGCACAATTTTACCACAAACTCATAATTTGAAAGTTAATTTTTTCTACTAATGTTTAGCTTCATATTTGAGTAGAAGAAGGTGATTCCCCCTGCCCCTTCCCATATGCTTTATTATTCCACCTATGAGGGCCTCTAAGCAAATTGTTTAAAGCCAGGATTGGCTTATCAAACTTAGTTTACTTGTAATTTAGGGAAGGATAGATTGTGGGCTAAACCAGCATATAAAATTTCTTCTTTACAAATAAAATAATCCTGTCATATCCTTCAAATACTGGTCTGAAGCAAGTGTTAAAAGTTATCTGCAGGGTAGGCAAAGCTCAATGAAGCAAGGAGTTACGTGTCCCTTTTAACCAGCTGTTGTGGGCAGAGGAACACCCTGAATTCACTGAAATCCTAGTGAGAGCTTAGCAGACAGGTAGGAGCAGGTCTGTTACTAAGAAGGGCTGGAAATAAGAGGGATCGGAGCTTTTCAGCACAGCTGTGTGGTGGGGTCTGTGGTTTGGAGACCGCTCTCCTCTGAAGATATCCCAGAACACTTCAGCTTGGCAGCTCTTCTTAAAAACTGTGTAGTACAATGTAAATATGTGTCATATAAATGCATATGCCAGTTCTTCATCTCCTACAGTAAACATTCAAGACTACCACCAGATGAGTGTGGTTTATTACTGGAGACTATATTGTGCCAGATGCTCAGCACAATACGCTATATTGTGCTTCTTTTAAGGCATGTCTTTTTAAGGAAACCTTTTGAATAATTCCTATTTGTTCCGTGATTTGAGAGAATGAATTTAAGATTGTGTATTCAGTTAAAAAAAAAAAAGGTGGGGGAAAGCTTGTTGGATTAGGCAGCAAAGCTCCCTTCAGGAATGTTGAGTTTTAACTGTAAAGTATGTGTGAGGTCAGGCGGTTATTTCAAAGATTAATTAAAGATTAGGTTCCTGTGAACTCCATTTAACCTGCATTTCTATTCCTTTTTGTACGGCAAAAAAAATCTTGCAACTGAAAACCTCCTTTTTGTTGTTCTGCTAGTTTTTTCTCATTAGCTAGCATAAAGCAGCGAGGTTTACAAGAAGCCCATGTTTGTGCAGAATTTGTATCGAGTATGAGATCTCCTGAACTCGGAGGCTATAACCTCAGTGTCCTACTACAAATAGTGCATAATACTCATGAGAAGTAATTTGGTTTGATTAAAAACACAGTTTTGTTTTAATTCAAATGCTCTTAATTCTCATGGTATGCGTTATAAAATGAGTTGATCGGAAAGGTGGTGCTGTGCTTAAATAATTCGAGAGAGAAAGAAACCAGTGCCTTGTTCTTTATCTCTCCCTATGAGCCGATCAGAGAGGCCTCTCTTTTTTTTCCCTTGATGGGACTGGACCCGAGGAGAGCGGCAGGAGGTGACAGCCGTGTCCTTTGCTGTTCTCCCCTCTTAAGCTAGCTGAAACACCAGGGGAAGTGGGCAGAAGCAAGCCCTCGTTTCCCCTTTGCAGCAGAAAAGTGTCTCCCCTGTGTTGCAAGGGCAGCAGCAGCAGTTGCTGCCTTGCTGTGGCAAAAGCAAAAGGTCCCCGGGCTGCTTTGCTCTGTTCGCCTGCCTGAAAGCTTCTTGGTGGGAGTTTTGGTCCTGCCCTGGCACAGGCTCGCGCGGTCCTGGCAAGGCAGATGGCTTCCTTTGCAAAAGGGAGAAACCTCCATGTATCAGTGCCGTGCTCGTGCTCGGTGTGATTGCTGCACTTCCACGTCCGGAAACCTTGCAGGAGCCTGATTAAGCTCAACATCAGACAATGAGAAACAAGGGTGATCTTGTTAATGCATGGCTTTATGCATCTCAGTTTTGTTTGGTGCTTTCCTTTCACTCAGCACTGAGAGAGGGAAGATGAGCTTTACTTGTACGTTTCATTTAAAGGACTGAGCTAGTCAGTGTTACCGAGATGTTTTCTGTGGAACTTTTCACTACAAAATGCCCAGAAATAGCGGAGGAGGACTTGGACAGGCAGCTCATAAAGCCAACCCTTCTGTAATCCTGAAGTTACAGAACTAAAGACTGTTACATTAAAATCAAGTGCGTAAATTTGTGGTGAGAAGCATTTGTCAACTTACTTTCCTCTTCAATTGCAACATCTTTGGCTACTTCAGAACTAGCCACAACTTACTAATGCAGACTTCAAATTTGGTCTGAACCCCACTTTTACATACTTCCCAGGAACTCTGTCCAAAGTGCCTGCTAGTTCTTTTTCATTTTGCAGTTTGGCTGGTGGTTTCTAGCTCTTCCTTGTCATGGGTAGGCGTACAACCAACCAGCGGTTTCCTGATGAGGACAATTTGCCTGGCTGCCTTTTTTCCAAAACCATTGTATGATTGTATCTTTACAGCTGAAGATCTGGATGATGTGCCAGAGAGACCATTGGGCAGAGGGGACATTAAACACAGCACGTTTTGCAAACATATTACTTGCCTTCAGAACAGAAAATGTCCGTGGTATTGAGCATTTGTTTAGAGAACTGACTGATAACAATGTGGTCCCTTAACACCAAACACTGTCATTCAGGTGGTTTTAGCAATCTTTTAAATGTTTAGTGCTTGAGGTTTTGGCATTTGGTATGCACAAAATGCTTAAAGTCTTTTTACATGCTCATTGTCACTGTAAAGGAGACTTACTAGTTGGCATCAGACAAGGATGCAAGGATTTCACTCTTTGAGATTTTTAATGCAATTTTCTGCAGAAACATAGAGGAACTGGATGGGTGATCGAGTGGAAGATCACGATGGGCATGTGATGGAGTGAGCTGGTGTTAGTCACTGAACGCTGTAAGAGGAGTACAAGTGCTTGCGTCAGAGGGTTACTCTGAGATCCATGGGTGAAATGCATGGGGCAAAAAAGGAATTAACAAGATGATTTCCTGTATGCTGTCCGGGAAGGGAGCAAGAGCAAGCGGTTCCCAGGCTGGGTCTCAAACTGCTTGAGGTGTTGGCCCTGAAATTACATCTGCTTTCCTGGAGCCCATCTCTGGGTAGCCAGTGGGTTCAACAAACACCAGAGAAGTTTCACAGCAGCCCACAAGAGGATGCAATCAGGTGGGCCTGGTGCCTCCCTCCACCAGAAAGCCAGGAATTTTTATGTAACAGAGGTAGTGACACCCTAGAAGCAATGTCTAGTACAGACAAGGAGATGAAAATGGTGATGCTGGATCTGACTGGCAGCATGTGGTCTGCAGGCGAGGAGGGGACAATAAAGAACAACATAACCTCCTGACAGCAAAGTTTGCTCTGAACACCGAATATTTACCAATGATTTGTGCGTGGACACCTAGGGCTGATGAGTGTCACACATTGCTATCCATCCTGCCTGTCCACATCTAGAACTTTTGGCAAATAACTCTCAAATCCTTTTTCTTTTAACTTCTCTATGTACTTTGCCTTAATGTTTTCTTATGGCACTGAGCTGCTGGCATTACATAGGGCTCATAGAAAGACATACTTCACTCTTTACACTGTAAAGGCACAAAGCATTGCAAGTGCAAAGGTCTTGTGAGTTTCACCTCCCTGGTCGGCCCATCCTGGCCTCCCTGCTGCACTCTTTGCTGGAAAGGTTAGATGAGATGAATCCTGCTCCAGGCTTTGGCTTTCCCTGCTGGCTGACCTCTGTCTGAGTTGTCTTCTGCGCTAGAAGAGATGAAAAAATAGAGCTATTATAGAGCCTGTCTCCTTTAAGTAGGGAAAGGCAAAAAATGTTTTTTTTCCTAATTAATGCAAATTGTGTTTTCTAAAGGGATGTGCTCATCTTGAAATGCTCTGTGCTGCCAAGGGCAGAGCAGCTTCGTTGGCAACATGGGTGATTTCCAAATGCAAGGGAAAGCCATTTGGAGCGTGCTGCCTCATGCCTCAGCAGCACCCACCCCAAGACCACAGAGCAGACCCTTCAAGAGGGGCTCGGTGGCTGGGATGTGCCAGTCCCACCAGGGAGAGGCTCCCATGGCAGGCCTGCTTCTCATGCCTTTCCTCATTTTTCTCTTATGAGTGTCACATTTCAAAACAAAAGGCTATTTCTACTAAAACAAACATGCTTAAAACTAGCTAAAACAAGCCCAGCTCCTTTGGCTGATAGGAAATACAAAAAAAAACCCTGTTTTTTTCTACTCTAAATGTAATTTCACCTCTTTCCCCAACAACTTAGTGAAGGTCACAAAACTACGACCGTATGTAAAGGGTTGGCTAATTGGGGCCTGAAGATCTGGTTTACACATGGGATGGGAGCAGTGGATCTGGTTCATGGGGACATGTCCACAGGAGTGTCCGTGTCTCCCATTCCTTTTCATCTTCCCAAATTTAATGATGCTTTTTCTCCCCACACACAGTGTGAAGTTTTTATGTGGCACCAGTAGTGCTTGAAATAGGTTCACGCTCGTGCAGGGAGGGGAGGTAAAGTGAGCTGCTCATGATGGATCCAGGGTTTGATGGTGGTCCAGGGTTGATAAAAAGCATCTAAAGACTGCTGAGCAGCTCACTCGTGTGAGGTTGTCCTGTGCTAGAGAAACCGTCTTATGGAAAAATAGCTGAGATCCAGTGAGGGCTGGGTGCTTCTACCACGGGGCTAGTGCTACTCTGGGATGAGGTTTTAAAGAAGGAAGAATGGCTACTGAAATTGCCTCCCTAATCAGAAACCAGAGCTTGGCTGCTGTGTTGTGTCTTAACAAGTTGTTGCTTTTTAAACTACAGTCCTGAATTTGCCAGCCAAAATCTCGTGCTGTGCCAGGGTTCAGCGCATGGAAGCAGAAAGCATCACACCTCCCATCACAAAGGAAAGCAGCTTTTCTCCTCCTGAAGGGCAGGCCCATTGCTCTGTTAATGTTTTTGGCAGAGGGGAGATAGCTGACGGGGAAAAGCTGTTGGCCGCTTCCCATCAGTCGGTGGCTGTGTTCAATCTTGATGCAGCTACGGCTTTCTAGCAAAGGTCCTCCCTGGGTGCTTGTTGGCCTTCACCATGGGAAAAAAGGAGTTGCTCTTCTGTGCAGTCTAGATGGCAGCGAATGTCCGATTTCTGCGTGATGCACGTGAGTGTTTATTATGATTTCTTGCAAGATCTGAATCTTATCTTCACGGGCCAGGTCCTGATACTGTCCTTGGAGGCAAGAGGGGCAAGCCTCAGCACGAGAGGCTGAGGGATGCCACATACTGCCCTGCTGCATGTGCCATGATGCTCCGGGTACATGGGCGAACACAGGGGCCAGGTGCTGAGCTCAGTCTTTGCTCAGGGCTGGATTTAGAAATCCTCCCAGATCAACCCAAACCTCCCTCCCTGGGTTGCCAGCTCTTTGCTATTTTGAGGCAGGATATATTTTTGCTTTCAGTCCCCAAAGGTTGGTTGGTTGAACATGAGCTGGTGGCAGAAAGCATACTTAAATCTAGCTAGAATCCCTGCCTGGAGGGGGGTTCACTGCTGAGGGGGGCAGGATGATTTGGGGGCATTTAACAGAGCAGCTTGTGGGTTATCTCTGAGACAGATCAAGGTGCTCAGGGCCTGTTGGATGTCCAGGTCCAACAGATCTCATTCCACCTTGGCAGCAAGTGTTGGGGAAGAAACCCATTCTGCCTTCCCAAAGAACAAGATCATAGAATCATAGAA
>VWZL01002833.1:1735-40448 GCA_013396915.1 Stercorarius parasiticus | reverse complement strand
CGTAGCAGGACATGTCTCTGGGTTAGAGGTGCACCTGAGAGAGAGGCTAGAGAGGAATCGTAGCACAGTGGGATGTGAGGAGCAGTCTGACATGAGTCACTATTCCCCCTGCAAGTGTTTCAAAGTTACCTGCTGAGCTGGGATGTAGAAACTGGGAATGGAGGGAAGAGGGTTTCTTGGCCTTGTCCAGACATGGGACTGTAAAGTGTGTCCAGGCCCTTGGAGGGTGCTGCCTAGCTCTTAAAAGAAGAGCCCTCAAGCTCCTCCCAGATAACCTCTGAGTTAGACCTTCCCCCCTCTTCCCCTTCTCATGGAGAGCAGCACCACAGCCCACCATAGGAGGGAGGAGTACACATCTGCATGAGCAGAAAACAACGCAGGGAAAGGGCTTCAGACTCTTCTCGTTCCTAAGGAGAAGGACGAGAGAGATGTGAACGGGAAAGCGAGGAGCTGGGCTGGCTTTTATGGTGGCCCTGACCTGGCCCGGGCCCAGAGGTACCTTCTACGGAAGTGGCAATTTTCTAAGCTGCTCATGATGAACAGAAAACATCCCAGCTAATGACATGGGCTGAGTGGTTGTTATCCCAACAGCGCCTTTTCATTTCCTGGCCTATGCCATACACATTTCCTCATGGTGGCTTCTTCTCATTGTTGCAATTGAGAGGCCCCAGGATTTCTAAGGCAGGAATGTGTCAGTGTGGACAGAAGACTCATCTCAAGTGCCAGATGGGTTCAGTGTAGGCAAATGATGTTGGCTTGGGGCATGCTGGTGGGGTTGCTATGGTTACGTTGACGGGAGGGGTCCCAGTTGCTCCCAGTCTTGCAATCCTTGGCTGGTCACCCAAGAGCTTCACTTGTGTGAGGACATGCTGTGTCTTTCTCTTTCCCTCCCTCTTTCCCTCCCTCCCTCTAACACATGGAGGATGTTTCTCTGTGCAGGCTGCCTGCTGCACTCCCAAGTCCTGAGGGAGCATTTGAGAGTCCATTTTGGCCCCACCCTCAAAAACAGCTGGGACAGAGGAAGCAGCAGTCCACCTCATGGTTTCCATGGAGCACATCTGGCAGTGGGACATGCTGATCCAGGGGTTTGGAGTTAGACATTATCTAGAAGGATACAGAGTTATTAATTTACATGAGACATTTCTCCCTACATGAAACTTGTTGAAACTTCAGACTTGACAGGCAGAAAGAAGATGCCATTTTGTGGCCTGAACATAGTGAGAAAAAACCTGCCAAATGGCAGTTATTTTTAAATCCTCTGGGGAAAATGTGGACAGGGATCCAACCTACTCAACCTCAACCTTGTAAGACAACCAGATGAGTTGCATGGTTACCTCTTTTCTCCAGCTTATAATATGTCTTCTTGTGCTTTTATTGATGAGGATACAGGCACTGTTTCATGGAATCATGCCAAAGTGTACATGACCCTGGAGTACAACACTAACATTTCTGTAGCTTGCTTCAAAACAGCATATGCACATCTAGAACTTTACAATCTCTCACTGCAAGACCATTGCCTTTATCTTCATACAGCCTCTGTGAGTGTGATGAGCCATCTGTGAGTCATGCAGGAGCCTGGGACCACCCTGCTCAGTGGGTTGATGGGCAAGTGTCTGCCAGATGACCATATAGCAGAGTTTGTGTCATCTGGCCCTAAATCCTACAGCTTCTTGCAGAGAAAAGTTTAATTTAGAGGTTAAAGGCATCACTCTAAATGCAACAAACAGAGGAAAGATCAATTTTGAGGCACTGAGGGATCTCATGTTGGATTACAGTGTAAATCTAGACAGTGACAACCCTATAAAGATCATGATAGAGAAGTTCTGTATCACCAGGAACAAGCCGAAGTGGGCAATAGAAACCGAGGCCCTTTTGGAAGATGCAGAAGGTGATCTATAACAAAAGAGTACTGACAGAAAATTTAAAAGCCTCCTTTAAGGCTTTTGATCATGGGCATGCACTGGAAGTACCCCTTTTCTGCTGTCCTGGAAGGGCATAGCAACTGTGGGAAAAGTTATTTTGTAAAAATTCGTTTGGAGAATCACAGAACGGTTGAGGTTGGAAGGGACCACTAGAATTGACCTTGTCCAATCACCCTTCTGAAGCAGGGTCACCTAGAGCAGGTTGCCCATAAGTATGTCCTGATGGATCTTGAATATCTCCAAGGAAGGTGGAGATATTCAACCAGGAGATACAACAACCTCTCTGGGCAACCTGTACCAGTGTTCAGTCACCCTCACAGTAAAAAAGCATTTCCTGATGTTTCAGACTCTGCCTCATGTGTTTCAGCCTGTGCTCATTGTCTGTGGTCCTGTTTTGGGCACTTCTGAGAAGAGTTTTCTTTGTACCTTCCCTTTCTTCTTTGCACCTTCCCTTCAGTTATTTGTACATGTAGTATATTGGGTTTATATGACAAGGATTTGGTAGTGGAGGGGGTTCCAGGGATGGCTCCTGTGAGAAGATGCTAGAAGTTGCCCTTATGTTGGATGAAGCCAGTTCCAGCTGATACAGTAGCTGGTAATACAGTAGCCTTGAACAGCATAAAACACTGGGGTGGAAGGCACCTCAGGACTTACTGATACGGAATTAAAAAGAATATATGGTTCCCTCCTTACTGGAATAATGTAGCTAAGTTTGAAATACTTCGTAAGTGGATGGGTTAAACATCTGCTAGGTTTAGTTTGATAAAAGGAAGCCTTGAGACATTGTGCCCTTGAGTAGAATAGATAGGGAGAGATGCTAGAATAAGCTAGTTTTGTGAAAACAAGAGTTGCAAACTAGGCCAAAAGACGAACTGAGTATGTACGAAGACTGAGTTCAATCAGCGAGCATGGTAAGGAGGACTATCAATGCATGGTGAGGAAGACGCCCACCAGAGGACCCTGGAAGACCACCAATGGACATGGATGCGCATGTGTCAAGGACATTTACATATATTAATGAGTTCTAGGTGGTAATATGAATATGTTAATCATTTCTGGGAAATGTAATGAGTATGTATATTCTGATTGCTTATAACCTTTGTAGTTGAGCAATTTGGCGCGCACAATAGGCAGAGTGATCCTCTGTGCGCCCAGCACTGCAATAAAGAATGCCTGCTTTCTAACACTCCAAAATTGAGTCTTAGAGAGTCCTTAATTGCCAGCTTATGGTATCACAGCCAGCTCCAAGATGGACCCACTGCTGGCTGAAGCTGAGCCAATCAGCAAACCTGGTAGCACTTCTCTGATAACATATTTAAGAAGAGGTAAAAAACTACTGTGCAACAGCAGCTGGGAGAGAGGAGGGAGAATATGTGAGAGTAAACAACTATGCAGACACCAAAGTCAGTGAAGAAGGAGGGGCAGGTGGCATGGGAACTAGAATCAAGATTCCCCTGCAGCCCATGGAGGTCCATGGTGGAGCAGATATCCACCCTGCAGCTTGTTCAGGACCCCATGTTGGAGTAGGTAGATGTACCCTAAAGGAAGCTGTGACCCCATGGAGAGCCTGAACAGGTTCCTAGCAGTAACTGTTGTCCCATGCAGAGGAGCCCACACAGGAGCAGGTTTTCAGTTAGGACCTGTGGACCCATGGGGGACCCACACTGGAGCAGTCTGTTCCTGAAGAACTGCACCCTGTGGAAAGGAACCATGCCGGAGCAGTTTGTGAAGAACCACAGCCTGTGGGAATGACCCACTTTGGAGAAGTTTGTGAAGAACTGTCTCCCATGGGTGGTACCCCATGCTGGAGCTGTGGAAGAGCATGAGGAGGGAAGAGTGACAGAGACAACACATGATGCAACGTACTGCAACCCCCATTCCTTGTTCCCCCGCGCCACTTGAGGGGAGGAGGTAGAGAAGTCAGGATTGAAGTTGAGCCCGGGAAGAAAGGGGGTTGGACAGAATATGCTTTTAGATTTGTTCTTAGTTTCCATTATCCTGCTACTATTTTGATTGTCAATAAATTAAATTAATTTCCCCAAGTTGAGTCTGTTTTGCATGTACAGTAATTGCTGAGTCATTTCCCTGTCCTTATTTTGACCCATGAACTTTTTGTCATATTTTGTCCCCCTGTCCAGTTGAGGATGAGGAGTGATGGAGCATGTTGGTGGGCACCTGGCAGCCAGCCAAGGTCAACCTATCACACATTGATAAGATGCCCCCTGAGCCTTCTCTTCTATAGGGTAACCAGTTCCAGTTCTCTCAACCTTATCTCATAGGAGAGATGGTCCAGTCCCTTAGTTATCTTTGTGACCCTTCATTTCCACTATGTCCATATCTCCCTTGTACTAAGGATCCCAGAACTGGAATCAGCACTCCAGGTGTCACCTCACCAGTGCTGAGTAGAGTGAAAGGATCACCTCCCTCTACCTGCTCGTAACACTCCTCTTAAATGTAGCCTAGGTCACCATTAGCCTTCTTGAGGAAAGTGCACATTTCTGCCTCATGATCAACTTGGTATCCAGCAGGACAACACAGGTCCTTTTCTGCAAAGCTACTTTCCAGCTGAGCAGCCTCCAGCATAGAGGAATAACCCTGTCCTCCATCCTGGTCCTGTGATTCTGGCAGTGTGTGGGGTCTGTGTGAGGGCAAACTCCTACAGCACAGAACCACAGGGTCTATAGTTGTAGGAAGGCCCTTGCCTGTGTGTGGGGAGCAGCAGTGCTGCACAGAGTACAAGGGCCACTTCAGCCCCAGGGCTCTGGGAATGCTGAAGGACCTTGGTCCCTAGGGGAAGACACCCCAACATGTGCCCTGTGGTTGAGCTGATGCATGCCCTGTGCCATTCACAGACAGCTCATGGATCCGGTTGAGCAAAAAATCAGGTCCCAGTTACTGCCATGTCTCCACGGAGCTGGGAATATCTGCTTTCACACAACATCTTTCCAGATCAGAGTGGGGCTGTGGCACTTTTGGGGCCGTAGAGTTCCTGGGCCTCAGGAAAACTGTTCCCTACTTGGGGAAGATAAGACAGCACAGAGCAGTGTTGTGTGTTTGGGCACCGTCATTGTCCTAGGCCTGTCTTCAGCCAAGGGAGTGTTGGGTTCACTGGCACAAGGGACAGTGTATGGCCTGCTGTAGCTGATACCCATACTAACTTGTGAACACCTCAGTTTTGTTGGCAACACATAGGCCATGACAGATCCTGGAGGGTGATAGGGCTGCATGGGGCAGCTGGCCCTGCTGCTCATGCCATGACATACTGACCGTGGCCCCTAGATCAGGTGATGGAAGGAAGGGGCAGGTGGAGTAGGAGATGTCACAGGTCCTTTAGGCTATTCACCCATTCACAATTCCTGCCATCCTTTGGGAACATCATCTCTGAGCCTCCTTGCCCAGCACAGCTCCACCCAAAGCAAGACGAGCACTCTTCCCCAAGAGCTTGTGGGACTGCAGACCTCCCAGACCTCCCACATGCCCAAAGTTCCTCTCTGGAAGATAGCAGTTGTCAGGATTCCATGATGTGGTCCACGGCCGAGGGGGTATTTCTGAGCAGAGTCACAGCAAGGACAGGACTGATGACCATTGGCTGTGGAGTAACTAGGGATGCCTTCTTCAGCTTCAAGAGGCAGTGCCTGAAAGAGGACTTGTGGCAGTGTGTCCCACCCTCCAATGCCTCTAGGAGTGATGAAGGGTTCCCCTGTGCCCCCACCTAATTCATCCTGTAAAGCAATAGCTTTCTCCCTCCACAGACAATGTGCAGATGGAAAGACCATGTAAAGGGCACAGGCAGGGTTGCAGCAATTGTTTAATGAGTCTAAAGAGGGAAATGAGGTCACGCCAACTGGAGGCTCCCAGTATGGGGACGACCAAGAGCAGCCAGAATGTGTTCCCCCTTTGCTGTGGTAGAGTTCCCACAGGGCATCTGTTGACCTGCTTAGCAAAGGGAGACAGGCTAGCAGGTCCCTCCAGATTCATTTCTGGAGTCGTCACAGCAGGTTTTGAGGGGAGCACCAGACATCAAAGAAAAGAGAGAAAAAGGCTGAGTGGGACACAGGAAAGGTAAACATTGGCCATGTTTTCAGAGAGCCCAGGATGGTACCTTTCAGCCTGCCCTTGCAGGGCAAGCCAGAGTTGGTCAGCTGCTCTTAAAACAATGGCAAAAAGTTTGATCCTCTGTCCAGCATAATGTTCTGAGTTCCTGGGGATCCTTGTCTGGGGCCGTTGAAAACAGCTTTAGCAGGGGGGGCATCTGCTGCCACAGTAGCGGCTGGTAATGCAGGAGAGGTCACAGCAGGCAGAGTTGATGGGGACTCCGTCACAGCTGAGGATGCTGCCAACGGCAGCGGAGGTGGAGGACCCCACAACGGTGTTCTGCGGGAAGGAGCTGAGGATGGGTCCGGGCAGGGTCACCACCACGGGGGAGGGCTGGATGACGACGGTGGAGTTCTGGCACTGCCTGACACAGGGCTCATTGCAGCTGTTGGCCAGCGGGGTGGGGCCGCAGGGCCGGCAGGGCACACAGGGCTGGCACTGATCATAGCAGGACATGTCTCTGGGTCAGAGGTGCACCTGGGAGGTAGGAGAGGGAGGAAACAAAACATGGAGATGCGTGAGGAGCAACCTGTTGCCACACCATAGGGAGCCAAGGCACAGACAGGGCCAGGAGGTGCAGTCTGTGCGGAGATTTGCAGTGGCTTCTTGGCCTCATCCCGCTAGGGTCCCAAAACAGCCACCAGGTATTTTGTGGCTATTTCCTTGCTCATAGCCCAAAAGCCACCTCAGTGCATTTCCAGCCTCCCTCCATGCCTAACCTTCTCCCCACTTCCCTCTCTTGTGACAAGCAGCCCCAAGATCTGGCATAGAAGAGAGCTGGTATCAGCTGAGAGAGCCATTGAGGTGAGACCTCCTTTTAGAGAGAGCAGAGAAGGAGAAGGGTCTTCAGACTCACCTGACTCCCAAGGAGAAGGAGGCAAGAGAAGTGGATGAGAGAGGAAGGAGCGGGGCTGGCTTTTATCATGGACCTTAACTGCCTCAGGCTGCCAGAGGCATCCCTTGCAGAGGTGATTATTTGCTGACAAGCTCATCTTGAATGCAAAACATCCCCACTAATGTTATGGGCTATGTTTTGGCTTCCTGGATTGCTGTCTTTCCATTTCCTGCTTTATGCCAGGTACATTCCCCAGTGAGGTAATCTTTTGCGTGACAGGATGAGAGGCCCAAGATTTTCCAGAGCAAAACACGTCAGCATGAGTAGAGGACTCAGCTTAAATGCTGGTAGAGTCCAGTAAAGGCAAATGATATCAGCCTGGGTCACTCTTTTGGGGCTCTTTGTGGCCCCATTGGCAAGAAGTGGCTCAGCTGCTGGGTTTGACTGTATTCACCTAACGCTTCTGCCAGGAAAATTCGGCTGGCCAGTTTTGCGTTCTCCTTTTCTGTGCCAGGGAGAGGGGTGTGTGTCCTATGTCTAGGGCCTTGTCCTTCTCCAGAATGCTCTAGCCCTCCTGCAGTCATCCCCAGATGTCCACAGCAGAGTCCACAGTTGGTTATGTTCCTATGTGTGTTCTTGTCTTGTGTGCACTTGTGCATGGCTAGGTTTGTGTGAATGCACATGGATGCAAAAATTCGTGCAAGATTCCATGCTGATTTGCATGAGCTTGTGTGTGTGCGTGTGTGTGCGTGTGTGTGCATCCCTCCTCATGAGGGATTGTTCTGCTCTTCTTCAGTCTTCCTTTTCCTAATGCTCCGAAGCTCACACTCTGCTGATGATGATGATTCCAGGCCTCAACAAGCACTGTTTCACACTAGTTTAGATCTATTCTGTGTAAACAATATCGGGAATGTCTCAGCGTGATTGGCAGTCTCCAGCTCTCCCCAGATCTAGGGAGTTCAGCACAATGGAGTTTGCTTTATGGACAGGGAGAAAGGCTGAAAAATCCTGCCAATCTCATTCAGGCTATGTCCAAGGGGGTCTGCTTCCAGTGCAGTGACAGTTGTGTCTGGTGTGAGAAACAACCCTGCCTTGTGTCCAAGTCAATGTCAGATGTACCTGTGCAGCCCATCAGCCTGGTGCTGTGACAGGGGCTGAGACTTTGGATTGAACAGGTACTTGGACTGAACTAAAAGAACATGGTATAGGGAAAGACTGAAGTGCACAATGGAAATTTGTCCTCAGTTTTTACTGATATGGCTCCTCCTCAGGCCCATCATACACCTGAGCCTCCCAAGAGACTCCCTGGGAATGAAGTAGCACCCACAGTAGAAGAAAGAATTAAGGAGCTCTTACTGCCAATTGAACATAGATTAATCCATGGGACCAGCTGGAATACATCCAGGGGTGTTCAAGGACCTGACTGTCCAATGTCCACTCAGTCTCTAAAGGAGCTCTTAGAAGCCTTTTCCAAACCCATGAAAGTCAATAAAGCGACTGAGAGCAGCTCACATGGGTTTACTGAGGGAAGATCAGTGGACCATCCCTGAGGCTATTCCATCCATACACACTCCTGCCATCCTTTGGGGACATCTTCTGTCCTCTCCTCCTGCCCCAGCAGAGCACTGACCAGAGCAGGAGGCACCCCACTCCCACAAGCCTGCAGGGTGGCTTGTTTGCATGGCTTGGCAAAGAGTCCTAGCTGTCAGTTGAGGACAGCAGAGGATTTTGCAGGACCTCTGTCTAGGCAGAGGTACTGCAAAGCAAGGGGCAATGGGCAAAAATTGAAACACAGGAAATTCCATCCCAATATGAGAACAAATTTCTTTACGTTGATGGTGACAGAGCACTAGAAAAGTCTGCCCAGAGAGACTTCTTCTCTGTACATATTCAAAACCCACCTGCATGCATTCCTATAAACCTGCTCTAGGTGAACCTGCTTTAGCAGGAGGGTTGGACTAGATCTCGGAAGGTCCCTTCCAACTCCTGTGGAGTTCCAATTCTGTGATTCTGTGATCGCCAATTGCTCTGGCGCAGCTGGGGTTGTTTTGCATACTGCCACAGGATAGTACCCCAAAGACACACCCCTGCAGTGTGTCCCAACCTCCCGTTCTTCTGAGAGTTGTGAAGGGTCCCCTTATACCCTCATCATATTCCCTGCCACGATCAAAGCCATTCTTCCTGGGCAGCTTGGGAGGGCATACACGGATGAAAGGACCACTCGGAGGCCCAAGCTGGGATGCAGAAATCTTTAATGAACCTAAAAAGGAAACTGAGGTCACTCCAAGCAGAGGCCCTCAGTGCAGGGATCAGGACAGGCAAGTGAGAGACTGCCCCTTGGCCATGGTGATGCTCATGCAGATTGCAGATTGTTTTTGGAAACTCTAACAGCCCAGGAAGAAGAAGGAAAGAATGAAAAGAGAGAAAAAGAGGTAAGTGGAAAAAAGGAAGGAAAGACATGGGCCATGTTTTCAAAGAGCCCAAGCTGTCCCCTTCCTGACAGAGTTTTCAGGAAGAGCTATAGATGGTTGATTCCTGTGAAAGCAATGGCCTGAAGATTCATCATTTGTCCAGCACCATATGCAGAGATCTTACGGAAACTCCCTAAGAGCTATGCCCAGCAGCTTTAGCAGGGAGGGCACCTTCTGCTGCCACTGTAGCAGCTGGTAATGCAGGAGAGGTCACAGCAGGCAGAGTTGATGGGGACTCCGTCACAGCTGAGGATGCTGCCAACGGCAGCGGAGGTGGAGGACCCCACAACGGTGTTCTGCGGGAAGGAGCTGAGGATGGGACCAGGCAGGGTCACCACCACGGGGGAGGGCTGGATGACGACGGTGGAGTTCTGGCACTGCCTGACACAGGGCTCATTGCAGCTGTTGGCCAGTGGGGTGGGGCCGCAGGGCCAGCACGGCAAGCACGGGTTGTAGCAGGACATGTCTTGGGGCTGGAGGTGCACCTGGGAGAGAGCAGAGAGGAAGCAGAGCACAAGGGTGGGTGAGGAGCAGCCTGGTTACCCTGTTACAAAGGAACCAAGGCCACCAATGAGTGGGATGCTGGAGACTGTGCCAGGAGCCAGATGGTCTTCATTGCCTCATCCGGCCAGAGCCCTACGAAGAGCAGCCGGACCCAAGGAAGCTCTCTCCTAGTGCATAAATCAACAGGCACCACAGTCATGTCCCAGCCTCTTTCTAAGCCTTCTCCCCTCTTCCCTCTGTCGTGACAATGTGCTCCAAAAGCCAACATATGCCAAAGCCAACATCAGCTGAGATGTCCATCAAGTGGAGATCTCTGGAAGAGAAGGAGAAGGGGTTTCAGATTCACCTGGTTCCCAGGGAGAAGGAGACCAGAGAAATGGATGAGAGCAGGGACTTGGGCTGGCTTTTATACCTGCCCTTCATTGCCACAGGACCAGAGGCACCCTTTGCAGAGGTAACAATTTTTGCATCTTGAATGCAAACCATCACAGCTAATGATATGGGTTGTGCTTTGTTTTCCTGCACTGCTGCCTTTTCATTTCCAGGTTTATGCCATGTGCTTTTCCCAATGAAGGCTTCTTCTGAGGACTGGGATGAAAGGCCCCGGGATTTCTAGGGCAGGAATGCAGCAGTGTGGGCGGAAGAGTCAGCTCATGTACTGGACAGGTCCAGAGCAGGCAAGTGACATCAGCCTGGATCACTCCGTTTGGGCTGTTTGAAGTATCATTCTCAGGAAGAAGCTCAGGCTCCTGTGAATATGGGCACACTCTGTCCTTGTCTTTCCCTCCATCCTCAGCTCATCCCAATGGTCACATGTTGTTGCCCCTCCAGGATCTGTGCGTTGTGCTGCTAGGTTTTGACTCCATCCTGCCTAACACTACCCTCAAGAAAAAACTGTGGCCTGTTTGACTCGACCCCACTCTGTGCAGTCTGTGAGTACCCAAAAAATGTCATGGGCATGCCTGGGGCCTCATCATTCCCCAGAATGCTGTAACTCTGCCATGGTTTTCCCTGGCTGTCCTCAGCAGAATCCACAGTTGGCTGAGTTCCTGTGCGTGTTCCTCTGCTGTGTGCCTTGTGTGCAGCTGGGTTTGTGTGAATATATGTGGGTGGAAAAATTTGTGCATGGTTCCACAAAGGTCCACATGAGCATGTGTGCGTTCTTTTGTGTCCCTCCTCACAAATGGACTGTGTTGCTCATGGCAGGGAGACTCTCCACTGCTCTGTTCATGAGCACTGGAGAGCAGCAGGTTCCCAGTGACAGCTGGAGCCTGAGTGCAGCAGAGTGGTGATGGCACCAGCCTGCTAGAGCTCTGCCTAGGAAAGAGGCACTGAAACACAGTCCCTGCCTCCTGAACGCTCATTTGCTTGCCCCTCCAAAGCTCTTGCTCCACCAGTGATGATTCCAGGCCCCAACAAGAACCATATCACATCACTTTGGATCCTTAGTATAATTCAGTGTAGCAACATGGGGAACACTTCAGCATGGTTGACAGTCCTCACTCCCTGCCTCTCCAGGCCCTGACATAGCTTCTAGAGAGTTCAAAAGGGTGAGATTTTCTTTATGGGCCTGGAGAAAGGCTGAGGAGTCCTGCCCACCTTGTGCAGGCCGTGTCCGAATGGATCTGCTTCCAGTGAAGTGTTGGTGATTTCTGGGGTGGGTCACAGCCCTCCTTCATGTTCAAGCCAATGCCAAATGTGCTTCTACAGCTCATTGACCTGGTGCTGTGTCAGGCAGGGGCCAAGATCTTGGACCAAGCAGGTCCAAGATTAAAGGAGCATGGAGCCTGATATCACTGTGCTCTGAGTGGAAGGACAGAAACACTGTGTGTTGTACAGTGAGAGCTAAACAGCTAATGACCACTTCGATGTTCAGCCCCTAGCACCTTCATGTCCCACACTGGAATCTCAGTCTGAGTGCCCAGCAACTCCCCTGGGAGGGAAAGGACATTAGATTCAAGACCACTCCCCACAAACCCTGCTGCTATGGCACAGGAGTATCCAGAAGAAACCCTCTTTCCGACAAGGGTATCGCACAGTATATAGAATTCCTGAGTCCACCTCTCTGCCTGAATGTTTGCCTGCCTGGGCTCAGGTCCCACTTGGAGTGAGTGCAGACAATGTTTTCCCCATTCCCTTTAGTGATCTTGCTGAGAGAAGTGCCAGGGAGCTCTGCCAGGGCAGATTCTCCTCTCTGTGGAGCTGCTGTTTCTGAGTTGAGGCTCTAGTGTAGCCAAAGGCTAGCCTCATTGCTTTCTCCTAAGGTGATGGACACCATGGACAAGGGAAGAGCAGGCCATGTGTCTAGCTAAAGTTTGGTAATACCTTTGACCATCTCTCCCATCCTTCCTTTATGACCAAATTGGAGATGAATGGGTTCAGTTAGAGGATGATAAGGTGGGTGGAAACTTGTCTGGACTACCAGGCACAAAGAGTTGTGACCGTGGAGAATGTGCTGACCAGAATGTCATGCAGGTCAAAAACAGCAAGGCAAAGTTTTGAGTCTAGGGGAGTAACCAGCCCATGCAGTCATGCAGGCTGGGGGCAGGCTGACTAGGAAGCAGATCCACTGAAAATTATGTGTGGTTTTAGAAGAAACACAGCTGAACATGACATCACAGTGTCCCCTTGTGCCGAAGAAGATCACATGTATCCTGAGCTGAGTTAGTCACCATGTTGCTATCAGGTCCAAGAAAGTGATTCTGCCCCTCTGGCCCATTTGTGACCAGGTTGGGGGTCCCCAGTCCAGAAAGGATATTGACATACTGAAGTGAGTCCAATAAAGGCCACCAACTTGATTAGGGGGCTGGCTAACATGACTTGCGAGGAGAGGCTGAGTGAACTGAGCCTGTTTATCTTGCAGTGGTGGCTCGTGGGAGACCTTGCTTTCTACAACTACTTGTTGAGAGGAGAGAGAGAAGAGCAGTGCTGGCACATGGCCCAGCCCCCGGGCAGAGCTGGTGGCAGTGTGTGACAGCAGCAGAGAGGAGATGCTGGGGCCAGAGAAGACAGCCTGGGCTGGCAGTGGACAGTGAAATGTGGGCTGCAGAGAATGGGATGTGCAGGGCTGGTGGGACTGGCCTTGGTGCTTCAGGGCAGGCATCAACTGTGGGTGGCCAGGGCTTCGTCGTTCTTCATGGAGTCTCTCCCGCTCCCTGCCTGTCTGCCATCTCACATCCTTCTTTGCCAATTTTCCTGGCAGCCCTGGTGGGACTGGCCAACTTTGGTGAGATGTGACTTTCAGGCTGGGGAGAATGAGGCAAGAGTTTGCACAACTGGTGGTGGAAGCAGGGACATGTGAGTTCTGACTCCCTGGGGAATCTGGGAGAGTTTCCGTAGGGAGAGCAGAAGCTGCAGTTGGATATGGCAAATAATCTGGGAGATGTCAGGAGTAATGGGCATCAAAGGAGGAATAAGATAAATAATAAATAATAATAATAAATCAATTTGCAGGTACTGATAATTCTTGAATGTTCTGCTAATACATACATAGCTGAAAGAAGGAAAGATACTGGGGAGAGGAGCGATGTGGCTTCACCAGCAGCACCAGACCCAGTCCCATCAGATGTTGCTGCAGGTGGACGTATGAAAACCTCAAGTGGAATCAGGGAGGTTCTCCTCTGCACTGTCTGTGGAGACCTCACACGTGCTTCTGTATGTGCAGGATGCTGAGCTCCAGGATGGCACTGCCTGTTTCTGTGAAAGAAAAACCTGACTTGGAGGCTACACGGTAAACAAACCAAACTAGGTTTGTAAATGCCCTCTGCTTAAAATAGCTGCTATATTGGAGTGAGTACTTAGGGCAAGTAATCTATCAGCTTGTCTTCTTCTTCCCTTCCCTGTGGCTCCACTGATGACCATGTCTGGATTTCAAAGCTTGTGATAGGAGGCACAACTGCTCTTATGGTTTTGCCACGAGGCCATAGTAGCCCCAGAAGGGAAGAGCCCTTCCTGACCCCGTATCTGGGTGTCAGCAAGTGAAAAAGACCCATCAGCCAGAAACTGGAAAAGATTCTCTCTTCTAACACTTTCCACACTCACCCACCACCAGAGGGTCCTCCCATTCTTTTCCATGTCTCTTCCTTCTCAGGAAAACCACCAATGCTCAGCTGGGAGGAAACCCTATGTGCCTTAGACCATGCTGGTTTCTCTGTCCAACTGGTGGTCCCATCTCAGTGATCTTGTTTCCTACAATAGGCAACAGGAATGGTTCTGGGGACCTATTTTCAGGCATCGCACGCCAGAAATTCATGTGGAAGCTCAGGTGGAGGGTGCTGACTTTCCAGCTGGATCCCATCCTATGAATTGGAGTCTGTTGCTCATGAAGCATCATCCGCTTCACCTGAGAAAGTTTGTAGTCCTACTGATGTTCCAGGATGGCCTGCCTCTCCCAAGTGATGTGGGCCTGCTCTGTGAGCCCTGTTGGAGGCTTTGCATGCCCCCATTTATCTCAGAGGGCTCTAGGCAGCGTTGATGGGGAATTGACGGCAGCCCTCAGCCTCCACTATGCTGTGTCTTGGGTCTCTTGGACATTTCAGGTCCTGCTTTTTGTTGCTCTCCAGGGCTGCAGAGGGCTTCAACACTCCACAGACACAATTCTCCCTGAAAATCAACATCCCTAAGCAGGTTTGAAAAGCAGTGATGGCTATCTGAGGAGAGATCCAGGCTCAGGCTCTTTCTCCAGCCTCAGTGGGCTGTCCCAGGGATTTTCCCAAATGCCCCCAAGAAAGAGAACACAGCTGACAAGGATAGACATCGGCCTGTCCTTGGGCACAGGTCTGGCTGCAGGTCTAAGAGCCAAGTGGCCAGGACAGATGGACACAAGAGGTTGGTTAATTGCCTCCAGAAGGACCACTGCTTCCAGAAGTGAGGAGCAGATGTTCTGTCCAGACTTATTCACCTCACTTGGAGAGCTCTACACTCAGGATAAATTAATCCCATGCTGTTAATAAAAGTGTATCTGTCCTGTTGATGCCTCCTCCTCCTGAAGTGGTCACATGGACTCCCTTCACTGTCAGTGTGCAGAAAGAAGAGCTTTGAGAACATGATTCATCTGTTCTGAAATGAAATTCATGAGAGGAAAAGCGTGTGTCCTTTGGAAGTGCTGTTGTCCTCCCAATGAGTGTAAAAGGACACTTGCTGCCCAGCCAGCATTTCACAGCTCTGCAGTTTGGGGACTTTGCCAATCCTATTAAAGTAGTTCCACAACAAAGCCTGAAATGAGTGGAACAATGGACTGTTAAAGACTGATGTGGGGTTTTAGATGTGGAAACACCCTGACACATCTAGTGAGAAGCATAGTGATTTGCATATTTTTAATTAAAAAGTACATTCAGATACTAGATAAAGAAAAGGAAAAGGAATATAAATATTATTGACTGTCTTATGCTAGGAATAATGGCTATAGGGAGAGATACCAGAAATTGCCAAATTTTCTCTTGACCCAGAGCATGATTCTCTGAAACAGCCACAAGAATGGGGCATAAATCTATCCAGAAAACATCTGGCTAAATGGAGAAATACATGTCCATTTCCTAAAACAGTGGGCCAGCTGCTGGGAATAATTTAGGGGACACAGATGAATCCCTAACCAAATGAAGCACCTGGCAAACTGGAATACAAACCTGTGGGAGGACCACTCCTCCAGTGTTCTGTCGGAGAACTGCTTCTGGATGGGGCTTGTGAGCCTTTCCAAGTGCTGGTCTTTAGAGCAGTGGGAGGCATTCTGAGTTTACCCAGGAGGGAACAGAGGGAGGTGGGAGCATTAGAATTGAGGCTCAGAACAACCTAAGATGGCTGTGAGGTGAGTGAGATGAGCTCAGTGGGGAACTGGTGGCTTCTCACTGCCTGTGATGCCCCGGTGCTGCAGTTACGCTTTGGTGAGGACCTTCTGCAGGGTAGAAGTCATGGGAGGGAGGGGATGAACCTGTTTGCTCCCACTGAGGTCCTTTGAAAAGCCGTTTCACTTTTTCTGGAAAGTGAAAGCCTGCCCCAGAGCTTGCTTCACTTCTTTGTTCCTGAGTGTGTAAATGAAGGGGTTCAACAAAGGAGTTACAACTGTGTGAAAGGTATTCACAAGTTTGTTCAGATCCAGGGAGTTCTGGGCCGATGGCTTGACATACAGGAATATGGTGGAGCCATACCAGATTGTGACGACACTGAGATGGGCAGAGCAAGTGGAAAACGCCTTTTTCCGGCCATGGGCTGACTGGATTCTCAGGATGGAAGAGATGATGTACACAGAGGAGATCAGAGTGACCACACAGGAGACCACCACAATGATTATGGAGACTAGGAAGGCTGCCATCTCCACAGGCCACGTGTCACTGCAGGAGAGGGCAAGGCAGGAATCTATATCACAGAGGAAATGATTCATGACATCTGGCCCACAGAACGTCAGCCTGGATGTCAGAAAGGCCAGCAGTGAGACAGACAGAAATCCGCCCAGCCAGGAGCTGAGCATCAACCAAGCAGAGAGGACACTGCTCATGAGGGAGCTGTGTCTCAAGGGGTAGCGTATGGCTAAGTAGCGGTTGTAGGCCATGACAGACAGGGGAAAACACTCAGTGGAACCTAAAGAGAGAAGAAAGAACAATGGAGGATGCAGACATTGAAGGAGATGGTCTGGCTACTCCCCAGCATGACTCCTATGGCTTTGGGAACAACACCTGTAGTGTACCAGATTTCCAGAAAGGAAAGATTACAAAGGAAAAAGTACATTGGGGTATGGAGGTTCTTGGTCGTCCGCACGAGGGCTATGATGGATGCATTGCCTGTTACTGTCAATGAGTGCGTCAGTGCAAATACCACCACAAGGCAGACCCGGAAGTGCCACTTTCCTGGGAAGCCAAGAAGGATGAATTCTTCCACACTTGTCCCATTTTCCATGTTCTCCCAAGAGTTGAGGTTCATCTGCAATGACAGGAAAGTTTCTGTGAGTCTGCATGCCTATGCTGGTCCTTTAGAT
The DNA here is from genome assembly GCA_013396915.1 of Stercorarius parasiticus. NCBI lineage: Eukaryota > Metazoa > Chordata > Aves > Charadriiformes > Stercorariidae > Stercorarius > Stercorarius parasiticus. Next base: position 23,654 of record VWZL01002833.1, on the reverse strand, counting down.
GTTACTAGTAGTGAAATAAAGCCATCATCCCTGTAAAAAATGTTGCAGAGCACAGAAAAACAGCATCTACCCTAAGTTAGAATTGTCAGGGAAATCCTTTGGTGCAGAAACATGTTTGAACAACTAGATCTGACCCTGAAGCTCACGCCTACACCATCAAACGAACCTGGAGAATTATTTATTGGATCAAGCGCAGGCATCTCCTTTAGAACATGTGGAATGCAATCATTTTTGTGAGACCAAAATCCCATTTAGGAAACTATGGACAGCAGGCTGAGGGTCTCCAGCTATGTGAAAAGCTGTTGCAGTGAGGAAGGGAATAACATACTTGCACTCTTTAGGGCAGGAAATAGTAAGTTGTGATTTCAGGAAATGAGACTGTGGGATCAGAAAACTGTCATGATAATGTGGCACTGGAAGAGATTTTCTCACCTCTTCTAGGTCAGTTTACCACAATGGCTTCTGATAGAGATGGCAGCAGCACAGGGCAGCAGGCTAGTATGACACTTATTACTGAAGGACTCGTGGCCTTGTATATTTGCCTTCTTCTGAGTCTCATCACAGGAAGCTTTTGCAAATACCTCCATTACTTCCACTGACATCTGCTTCTCAGCATAGCTGCTAGGGTTAAGATTAATATTTTTAAAATTTTGCCACCTCAGAGTCAGAGGAAGGATTTCTGCTGACCAAGTTGAAAGACCTACAATGAATTACTCTTATCTCAGCTCTTCATCTCACCCTCCTTCTTTCTCAATGTACAGAGAAAAGGTACTAGGGAGACATGGCTCCTCTCACCTTATATACGTGGCTAAAACCCATCTAGAAGTGCCAGATTGTCCCTGAGGACTAGAGCAGGAGTCTAGCAAGAAGGTCAGATGGGTAAGTTGGACAGCTCAACTTGGGCAGAGGTACCCATGCCTCAGCACTTGACGGCAAAATCCTCTGAGTTGAATCCCATCCAAGGTACCTCTTCCGAGAAGCCAGACAAAATGCAAGGTATAATCTATGCCCTCCCTGCAGACAAGGGAGGATTCTTGATTGGTTCTTTAGGGGAGAACCGGTCTCATCCTCAGGTGGGTATCAAAGATAGATGGAGCTGAACCACTATCTGAAGGATCCCTTTCTCTCCTTTCTTTCTCTTTAGGAATTTACATATCAGAAATCTCATGTGGGTGAAGAGTAGAGAAGTCCCCCTTAACCTGGCTCTCTTTAAACGCGCAAGGCATTGAAAGTCTATGCTAGAGGTCTTGGGCAGGCTTCACTCATCAGGTCAGCTAATGGAAATGATCCAAACAACATCTCTTCATGCACCATCCTCCAGATGAAGCCATGGTCCCTTTGGCTGAGGAAGAACATTGGAAAGAGTTTGATTCATTGGAGAAGCCCTGGGTGCAGTGATGTCAGAAGTGTGGCTGAACAGCTCTCACCATGTCAACTCACTTCAAGCTGTACACAACATCCTGACCTTGCTTCCTCTCCATCCACCTGGTAGGTATTGACAGCTTGTGCTCCCAGTTTTCTTTCCCCTTCACAGTCACCACTGTCCTTCCACAAAGAGGAGCCCTTGTGTCACACACACAGAGTAAAGTCTCTCCAGGTTAGCTCCATATAGTGAGAGCATACATCAGAGAGTCACCAGCATCGTTAGCATAATAACTTCCCCACATTCATCTCATTAACACACCGAAGCTCAAACTGGCCACACTGAAGAGACGGTTTTCTGTTTTCCCTCTGTGTACTACAGGGAATTTGATCTCTTGGGGATCTCATAGAATTATTGCAGGTGTGTAATGCTCTCTCTTCACACAGGCCAATTAAAGAACAGCAACACAATTCTCTAAGGTTTATGTCAGGCTGTGTGTTTGCCTCATGCCTGCAGCTGTAGTACGTAACATTCTCAGGAACTCAGTGCTGTCTTGTGTAGCTATTTGCTGACATGCAGGAGATGTTTGACATAGCTGTGTCCCAAGAGACTGGAAGTGTCAAGTATTTGGTGCTGGATGCTAACATGGTCTTGAAATCTCCAGGGTGGCAGATAACTAAAGGCAGCTATGGACACATGAATATAGAGAGAGTAAGGTAAGGGATTCACTTGCCACATTTCATACCCTCTAACTGCAGTTGAGGCCTAAGTCTTCAGTCTTCATTGAAGTGAAGATCTAAGTAAAGATCACAGAATCATAGAATCATTGAGTCTTAGAATGCTGGAAGAGTCTTAAGAGTGTTGGAAGTGTTAAAGATCACCTAGTTACAACCAGCCTGCCATAAGCATGGACACCTTCCTCTAGACCAGGTTGCTCAAAGCCCCATCCATCCTGGCCTTGAGTGCTTTGAGGGATGGGGCATCCACAACTTCTCTGGAAATCCTGTTCCAGTGTCTCACCATCCTCAGATAATCTTCCTAATATCTAATCTAAATCTTTTTCAGTTTAAAACCATGACCCCCTCATCATATCACTACATGCCCTTGTAAAAGTTCCTCTGCATCTTTCTTGTAGGCCCTCTCTAAGTACTGGAAGGCTGTTATAAGGTCTCCCCGGAGCCTTCTCTTCTCCAGGCTGAACAACCTCAACTCTCCCAGACTGTCTTCATAGGAGAGGTGCTCCAGTCCTCTGATCATCTTTGTGGCATTCTCTGGACTCACTCTAACAGGTCCATGTCATTATTATTTTGGGGGCTCCAGAGGTGGATGCGGTACTCCAAGTGGGACCTCATGAGAATGGAGTAGAGGGGGAGAATAACCTCTTGTGCCCTACTGGCCATATTTTTTTTGATGCAGCCCAGGATGCAATTGTCTTTCTAGACTGTGAGCACACAATGCCTACTCATGTTGACCTCTCATTCACCAACACCCGCAAGTCCTTCTCATCAGGGCTGCTCTCAACCCATTCTCTGCCCAGCCTGCATTTGTGCATGGTATTGCTCTGCCCCATGTGCAGGACCTTCCAACCCAGAGCAACACCTTTCTCCTTTGGAACTGAGGAGTCTCCACAGAGAGAAGGACCACGTTGAGTCCAGGCTTGAATGCAATAGAACTTTAATGAGTCAAAGAGGAAAACAAAGTCACTCCAGGCAGGGACCGCCAATTCATGGAGGCAGCTGTGAGTCTTAGGTCCTTGGCTGTGGAGAAGATCCTGCATGACATCTGTCTGCCTGCCCCATAGACAGAGAGGAGACAGACGGTTCCCACCAGGTTGGCCTTGGGGGAACCTTGCTGCTAAGAGAATGTATAGCAAACAAGGAAAAAGGAAAGCAAAGCAAAGTCACTCAGCTATGCTGAAAGCAACATTGAAAACATCGATCCTTTGCCCAGCACCATGTTCTGAGTTCCTCAGGGTGTCTCCTTGGGAATTTCCCAGCAGCTTTAGCAGGGCTGACATCTGTTGCCACAGTAGCGGCTGGTAATGCAGGAGAGGTCACAGCAGGCAGAGTTGATGGGGACTCCCCCAGAGCTGAGGATGCTGCCAACGGCAGCAGAGGTGGAGGACCCCACAACGGTGTTCTGCGGGAAGGAGCTGAGGATGGGTCCGGGCAGGGTCACCACCACGGGGGAGGGCTGGATGACGACGGTGGAGTTTTGGCACTGCCTGACACAGGGCTCATTGCAGCTGTTGGCCAGTGGGGTCGGGCAGCAGGGCTGGCAGGGCTGGCACTGGTTGTAGCAGGACATGCCTCTCAGACGGAGGTGCACCTGGGAGAAAATCATAGTACAGGCATGGGTGAGAAAGAAGCCTTGCTCCCCACCACAAGGAAGACAAGCTTCCTGCTAGGTAGTTAGGAGGAAACAGTGCAGGGATACACCAGGAGTTCTTTCCTTGGACCCAGGGACTCTACAAAGACTAGCCAGTCCTAGAGAGGTTCTTGCCAAGCCTGTAGAGCAGGAGCCACCTCAGCCAACCCCCAGTGTCTCTCCAAGCCAAATACTCTTCCCCATTCCATGTCCCATAAGAAGGAGCACAAGAGTAGGGCAGAGTGGGTATCATCTGAGATGGCCATTGAGGCAAAACCTTATCCTGGAGCAGAAAGAGGAGAAAGAGCTTCCCTCACCTGGTCTTCAATGCAGAAGGAGGCAAGAGAAGTGGATGAGAGAGCAAGGAGTTGTACTTGCTTTTATACTGGTCCTACACTTGCCCAGGTCCACAGGCAGCTTTTGTGGAGGTAGTAATCTTCTGAAATGCCCATCTCTAAAGCAAAATGTCCCAGCTAATGACGTAGGCTGTGTTTTGATTTTCTGCAGTGCTACCTTTTAATTTTCTTCTTTCTAGCATCCTCATTCTCTCATGGAATGCTGGGAATACGAGCCCATTGATTTCCAGGGCAGAAATGCATCAGAGCAGCCAGAAGACACAGACTAAGAGCCAGAGGGGTCCTTTACAGGCAGATGATGTAAGGCTGGGGTACTCTGGTGGGGTTGTTTCTGTTCTTCTTTTCAGGGAGGAGCTCAGCTGCTTCCAGCCCTGCAATCCTTAGCCCCATCACCCAAGGCGCTCATCCATGAGGACATGTCATATCCTTCTCTCTCCCTCACTGCTGGGATTTGTATCTTTTCCTCCTAGTGCTGACCTCAGGAGAAGGTTACTGCCGTGTTTGGCCTCCTGCCATGCCTGGGAAGTCTCTGGGAGTCCTCAATGTACACTATGGATATGTTTGTGGCTTTATTGTAATTCAAGGTGCTCCGGCTCTTCCCTGTCATGGTCGTCCTCAGTGTCTCTCTTGAGCTCACAGCTGCTTCTGTGAATGCATGTGTGTGCACATGCATATATAATGTTGGTTGCCAGCAAGGTGAGCAATACAGATGTGAAAGCAGTGCTGCCCAAGGGCGCAGGCTGCTCCGTGAGTCCCCCGAGTGCTATGCTTTGTCTGAATTTTAGTTAGTTTCTTCCTCTGCACATTATATTAGAGTATACAGATTTGCTGTTATCTTCCGTTACGCCTTCCCATAGTCTCCCTTCTTGCTTAATTTTAACTAAGTGTGAATGTTTCGGCAGGCTTTGCAAGAAAAAAAGAATATTAAGAGCATACATTTGTTACTTGTGCCTTCAGGTGAGATAATTTGGAATATCAGTCGAGGTTTTTCCTCCTTTATGTCCTTCAGCAGGCTCTAAGAGTCTTAGACTGTATAAAAACATGAACTTACACCCAGCCAGAAACTTATTGAGGTGGTGCTGAACTGGGCAAGGACTGAGCCATTAGACTGAGCAGGTATTGAACTGAAGGAGCCAAGGTCCTGATGTCACTGTGCTGTGCCCAGGAAGAGCACCAAGGACTTTCATGTCCCACATTGAAATCTGGATCTGAGTGACCAGCAACTGGCCCTGGGGTGAAGGCATATCGGATTAAGTGTCAAACACCTCAGCGCCTGATGCTGTTGCCTGACTGGGTCAGGGAAAGACCCTCTTTTCCCCAGGGGCTGCTGGTGGTGGAAGGAAGGACACTGTGAAAGAGGTGGCAACACTGTCTGTCTTGGGAGCTGTTCCCCTGAGGAATTGCTCCTCTGGGTGACTTCTGGCTTCTTCCTGTCAATGATCTTCTCCTTTTCCAGACAAGCTTTCCTTGTCCATGGTCATCGTATTTGGAGCCTGATGGTGGGAAACGGGGGCTACAACAGCAGAGAGAATTTCCTTCCCTGTCTGCAGGTGACACCTGAGCCCCCTGATCTACCCGTTCCCTCCCTGGCTCCCTTATAGCCATGAGTCCATTTCTCCGCACACCCCCTTCACCTCGGCAAACCTCTTGGGCATTGGCTTTGGGCCACAGAGAGGCACCTGAAGGGAGTCTCTCATCCTTTCTTTCCCATGTCCAAAAAGATAGTGTATACTCTATCTAGTCCCAGAGTTCTCTGATTGATATGCCTGCCACCTCCAGGTGCCATGGCTGCTCAGCTGTCCCTGGCTAAGGATGTAGCTGTACAAACTTAGTCTAGCTGGGCACTCGCCAAGAAGGCCTCCACTTTCTCCTTCTCTGCGGACAGAGGGCTTTTAGCCTTTTCCCACCTCTCCTTCTTTTGCTCCTCTCTCCTGCTCTCAAGGAAGGGGCAGGTCAGATTCCCAACTGTCAGCACTCCTGCTTCTTAGCAAACATGGCTGCAAGCACAGGGGCTGTTTCCCAGACAACATCTAGCATGGATGGTGCAATACTGATAGACAAATCTGGACATCCACTGCAACTTGTCCTCGTGGGATGTCTGAGTCAGACCACAGTTACACTCAAGGTTTCAGTTAGACTCTTGTCCTCATTTTGATCTCACCAATTGACATCGCAAGAAAATGGAAGTAATTGCACAGCCACGTACACACAGATGCATGAGAAAACCTCCATGCAGTCAAAGGCTGTACACACATGTCCACACGTGTGGACACACAGGTATGTGCGGTCACAAGCATGCATGTACACAAAGGCAGATACATGTGCCTCTAGAAACGCAGACATTTGGTCACATGTGAACAAACATGAAAAAACATATGTATGCACACCCAGCTACACAAGAACCCTCATGCCCACACGTACATTCACTCTTCAGGTTTGTCATCATGTAAGTGTTCACACATGCTTGTATGCACTTTCACAGTCACAATTGCATGTAGATATATATGGATGCTTGAGTACATAGACACATATGTGCGCACATCTGCACACACATGCACACTGACAGCACAGATGCATACTTGCTTATCTGCAAAAATATGCGTGGACACAAACACATGCACAGACACACAGAGAAATGCCCTTGTTCACACACACACCATCAGACACTCACTCTCACATGTACATTTGCAAATGCCCACACAAATGCAAACACAGAAGCACAAATACGCCCCCAGGTGCAGACAGATGCATATGCACATGAGGAAGCCCAGTCCCTCCCCACACTCTGAGAACCAGGACTCCACGGGCGGTTCTCTGCCCCTGTGCCCCTGACAACCTCAGGCAAGTCCTCGAAAGCCCACTGCTAAGAAGGCAAATGAGGTGGCAGCCATTGTTGGTGGATTTAGTGACAGCAGAGGGCTTTTGGGCTTTTGTGGGTTGGCCAGAAGTAATTCAACTGATTGTGTTCTCATTTCAGGAAAGAGAGAAGGTGTATTGAGGTCCAAGAAGCAGGGTCTTTTTTGGAAATTTAACCACGTTCACATGCAAAGGCCATGTATAAGAGAGAAATTCAAAGCTCAAGACCATTCCTATTGCTGCAGCTCCAGGTGTTCTCCACTTTACAAGTCAAAATGATCCTGAAGTTTTGCAAGCTCCGGCCCACCCCTGGTGATCGCCGTAGGGCAGTTGTGGAGGTCTGGGACCAGTTCCAGCTTCAATGTAGGGAGAGGTGTGGTCCCCTGACATGCTCACATGGCAGCAAAGGGTTGTGTGTGTGGGGTGAGCCCCATGGCCTGCAGCTGCAAATGCTGGGGCTGGGACACCAGAGAGGAAGCTGGCCTGATGAAGTTGCCTTAAGATAAATACCATCTCTTCAAAAGACAAACTAATATTACTTAAAAGGGATTTAAAAGAGACACAGAGAGAGAGATTTTACCAAGGTCTGTAGTGATAGGAGAAAGGGTAATTGTTTTAAACTGAAAGAGGGTAGATTTAGATCATACATAAGTAAGAAATGTTTTTCAATTAGGGTGGTGAGACTTTGCAAGAAGTGTTCCCAAAAACTTGTGGATGCCCCATCATTGGAATTGCTCAAGGTAAGGTTGGATAGGGCTTTGAGCAATCTGCACTAGTAACAGATGTCACTAGACTAGATGGTCTTTCAAGGTCCCTTCAAAACGAAACCAAACCATTTCATGATTCTATGATTATGTGATTCCATGATTCTATGAAAGCCCTGGCCAGGCCCACAGGGGGGCGCTGCCACTCTGCCTGCTGGAACTACCTCACTCTACCCAGCTCCACCTGACCAGGCACCCCAGGGTCCTTCCCCCACCGCCTGTCACTAGCATTGGCACCAGTATTGGCAAAGGCTAGGCACCAGCATCGACATTGAAATTGGCATCAGGCTTCTTGCAAGCTCCTCCATCATTTCCCCCACGGGGGTCTTTTCTGGAGCTCAGGAGGCCATCCCATAATGTCAGGAGTTTGAGCTCAACACAGACATGAGAAAATGATGTAGAACTGGCTGAAACCTTCAGACTTCCTCCATAGGTTCTAGATCATGAGGCTATTGTAGAGGATTTCCCTCCACACCAAACACAGAGCCTTTTGGTGTGCAGGTGAAGTCCTGGAGACAGAATGAAAGCCTCAAACCCCTTTGCAAAGACACATTTAGGGCCCTGAGAGGAGAGTCCTCTGTCCATCTGGTCCCCAGGGAGGCCTGTCTGGCTCCATTAGCTCACTCAGCTGTTCCAAGTCAATGTTCTTGGGCTTCAGAAGCAGAGAGGGAAACCAGGTTTCTGCAATCACAGACGCCCCTGTCTTGAACTGGCAAAGGATCCCTTCTCCAGGCATTATTTGGATGCGCTTCAAACTGGCCAGGCCGCATGCTTGCCTCTGTGGTGCTGTCCTGGAACCCAGGGAAGCACAAGCAGACTGGGATCGTTCATATGGGTATCTGAAGGGATGGATGGAGCATGTCTGTAAAGCAGAGGGCAAGGTCATCTGTGCTGCCTTCTGTGCTTCCCCAGCCTGTGTGTCAATGAGGAAAGCTGTTGGGACATATATGGGTGTGCCTTTCTCAGTCATGTCCAGGCCCAGGACTTGGAACACAGGAGTGGAAACTCAGCAGAAGTATCCCACCTGCTTGCCTTGCTCCTATGCTTCCCTCAGAGTCCAACAATGGTCGCTGCTGGAGAGAACAGCTCTTGACAGAAGGCACGATTGCTCCTGTGGTTTATTTGCTGGGCAAACTTGCCTAAGGAGGGAAAAATGCCTTTCTTGCCTGGCATCTAGGAATTTTCTGAACCTTAAGCCTGCAATATCAGCCTGTTCAGATACGTGGATCAGCCTTTGGTAGCTTATAGAAAGAGGGATGGAGGATGAAGCCAGCAATAAAGCTGATGAAGTGATAGATAGACGCATTTAGAGTCAGGCAAAGATGAAATACCTTTCTGTCTTTGCAGATCATGTGCAGTAGGAGTTTGATCTGCAGTTCCTACCAGAAGCGACCACCCAGGTAGGACACAACAAAACACAATTTTTCTCCAAAGGCCTGAGTCAAGAGCAATCGGGTCCTCTGGGGACAGGCACCTTTCAGCTTCTTGATGTACCTTGGACTCTGCTGTAGGCAGAGGTTATAGGTCAGGCAGCTGGGAAGGCAGGGGATGGCAGGTGACCAATGGCTGAAGGCAAGTAGCAGTGTGCCCTTGTGGCAAAGCAGACCTATGGCACTTTTATTTCACCAAAAGCGTAGCCAGCAGAGCCAGGGAAGTGATCCGTCTCCTCTGTTTGGCACTCATGAGACCATGACTGGGGTCCTGTGTTCATTTTGGAGTTCCTCAGTGCGTAGGAAACATATTGACATGTGGGAGCGAGTCCAGTGGAAGCCCCCAAGGCAGTCAGGGGGCTTGAGGACATGATGGTGTAAGAGACCCTTAGGAAAAGAAGGCTCAAGGGAGACCTTCTGGGTGTTAATGTGCTCTGAGGATGTGGAAAAGATGGACCCAGGCTCTTCTGAAAGGTGCACAGTGGTAGTACAAGAGGCAACAGACACAATTTGGAACCTGGGAAGTTCACTTTAGGTATAAGAAACTCTATTTTTCATTTTTTTTAACCCTGAAAATTCTCAAGTACTGGAACACCTCTTCTAGAGAAGTTGTGCAGGCTCTGGCCTTGGAGATTTTCAAGACTTGACTGGGCACAGCCTTGACCAGCCTGATCTAATGAGACCTGCTCTGAGCAAGCTCTTGAAATGGGTTTGGCATGTTTGCTTCTTAGCGGCTAGAAGTAAAGAAAGTACAAACGCAGATCCAACTGGTTTTGAGGAAACTGAGAATGGAAGGGTTATGGTCAAGGGGAAAAGCAGGCTGCTTGTTGTTTGGTTTTTTCCCTCGATGAGCTTTTCAGAAGCTGATTTATGAGATGTGTTGGGAAGTGTGGCAGGAAAATTCACTTATTGATTCCTGAGCTAACTTTTTTTGGACAGAGGGAGAAAGTCCCCAGTGCCTGGGAGGGTGAGTAGGGCAGCTGGTGTCTGCAGGGTATGGGGGTGTTAACCATTGTGTTTCTGAAACCTGCAGCCTTTGCGTGTGCTGTCAGGAGCTTGGGACTAGACACTGTACAGGATCCAGGAGAGGCCAACCCAGCCAAGGGCTTGAGGATGGAGAGAAAGAAGTCAGAGGCATCAGGGAAGGAGACTCCCAAGGTGTTGCACAGGAGGATGTGTCAGAGAGGAAGCTGTTGTCTGCAGGAGCAATGTGTGTTCCTGCTGGAGGAGTGAAGACCACAGGAAGGACATTTCAGGCATGCTAAGAACAAGCATTTTCTCCTCCCCATTTCATGTTTTGTTCCCCCTGCAGAGTCATTTCTGACAACTCTTCTCTCTTGGGGTTCTTGGTGCAGAGATTTCCAAGTCTCTCTCACACATGCAGGAGGATCAGTCTCAGCATGCACCTTGGCTATCTTGTCCTCACTGCCTTCCTGAGGCAACCATTGGGTAAGCATTGGCTTTGTCTGGAGGCATGATTCCTCTCCTTCCTAGGAGACCTGCAGCCCCTCAACAGTTCTCTGCAGGAGCTGCTCTAGAATTATGGTCAAATATTGGGAAACATCAAGTCAGATGGGTTTTTTTGCACCTGCACAAGATACTGCTGCTACTGATGGAAAAGAAAAGATGAGACTGAGAAGAAACAGCTCCTCTCCTGACCGTCATAGACCCCTTGCCTTCCTTTTTTCTTGCCAGTTGCCCACCTCTCTCTGCCTCTCTCTTTAGACCTTTCTGGGCCCAGTGTTTCACCTGGCAACCCAAAAGCACAGGACTTCCGCAGGTTGATGCAGGAACATGAAAGCACTCTCTTCCCACTCATTCTTAGAGTGTCCCCGTCTCTCTCCTGGCTGGCACATGTCATTCAGCATGCCCTGACTAGCTGTTCCTCCTGCAAGTCCACAATGCCCAAGCTTCCTTTTCCTTACCTTCCTTGACCTCAGAGACATCTGAGAAGTCAGGGAATGGGGAGCAGGATAAAACATCTTTGCAGGTGTTCCCATGGCCTCTCACCCTGCTGGGGATATCCTGGAGCTAGCAGAGGAGAGCCAGGCTCCACAGGCTCTTCCCTGGAGACTCAGGGCAGCAAGAGTGTGGGGATGGAAGACCTGACTGTCTCCGGGGGTATCCCTTTGAGAGTTAATTGACATTATTGTGCTGTGGGATCCACGCTGACCTGAGGTCTCAGACTTCCTGCCCAAAGACACTCACCATATTGCTGTTCCCATCCATGGGGCTCTTGCTGCAGCGCAAAGCATAAGGAATCTTCTCCTCCAGCACTTTGCACGCCCTCTTGTTTTGCATCTTGGAGCCTTTCCATGCAGTTGCTGACCCTTGTTTTCTTCCAGGCACCATGAGGCAGACCGTCGTCACTCACCAAGAAGGACAAGTTAATGTAGAGGAGAAAGGCACCTCCCAGTCCGCCTGCCCCTAGCAGACCATTAATTTTTATGGCTTGGTTTGGTACCAACAAAGGAAAGGCCAAGCCCCACAGTGTATCTCATATCAGGTAGCAGCTGGCCCCAAGCCCAGTGCCCGTCTCACCACCATGCTGAACACCACAGAGAAATACAGCCTCCTGCAGCTGGAGGAAGTCGACCTCTCTGACAGTGCCTTGTACCTCTGTGCTGTGCAAGACACCCTGGTGCAGGGAGCTTCCTTGGCTGTGCAAGAACCCAGGGGAGGGAGGGGATGTGTCTGTGCAGGACTGAGCTTCATGGACGGGGCCCTCAACACTGTTTCCTCAGTACATCCAGAGCTCTGCTGGCCAAGATCTTCTTTGCAGAAGAGGCCAATGTCAGTGGTGTGAGAGGAAGGAGAAGGTGATGAAAGTGTCTCAGGTTCTCTTGTTTTCACCTTGGGTTATATGTTTATTATACCTAACAGCTCTGGTGAGGTGACAGGCAATGCAGGAGGCTGGGACTGCTTGTATCATGGTTCCTTGCTGTCATTCTTTACTTTCTCTTTTTTCCTGCCGCATATTGCTTTATCAGGGTTTCCTGTAGGCCTGTCTCTTAGAGTATCTGCTCTGGGATGTGTGTCTCAGAGGTCGGAGTTCAAAGAAAGATGAGAGACCTAAATAACATGCCACAGGGCAATGCCCCTTCCTGGAACTACATGATTACAACAAATTTGCAAAATACTCAGAACTACCCTTGGATCCTCCAGTTGCTGCATGTCTGTGTGCTGGGTTCTGGAAGCCTTTTCTCCCCAGTGCATTTTGCTGGTCCTTGGAGCTCTTCTCATGCCCAACTTCATGATCTTCTCCTAGCAACACCTTATTTTTTCTGCAGTGGTCCCAGGTTTTACAGCTCTATGCAACATCTCAGTGGGGGAGCAAACCACCAGGCAGAGGTGGACAGCAGGCCTTGCCAGGAGAAGAGCTGGCCTTGGGGAAAGGTACTTCATGCCTGGGAGAATGCCAGGCAGCACAGTGCAGCCATGGGGATTTGGGCACTGGCTACTGTCCTTGGGATGCCCTGCTTGATGAGAGCTGGGGGCGTCTGAGAGGCATGGGTGCCCTAATGTGTCCCATGGCCAGGTTTATTTCAGCCTATGAGTCCCCTTAGCCCTCCACATCTGTGTAATTGCTGGGCTGTGAAGGGAACTCTTCGGGGGTTGAAGGTGAAGAGGTAACCTGCCCTTGCTACCACTGCTCTTGGGAGTAGGCCGTGCCACATCATTCTGAGGACAGGTGGAAGGATGAGAAGGTAGGGAGCTGTTTTGGAGGCTTTTTCTCACTTTATCCTGACTCCTGCATCCGTTGGGGACCATCTTCTGACTGAACTTCTTTTCCCAGACCAGGGCTATCCAGAGCAGGAGTAATTCCCTTTTGCACAGGCATGTGAGCTGCTGACCTCTCAGAGCCCCAAGCAGCACCAGCCTCCTCTCTAAGGGAAAGCAGTGGTGAGCCTCCCTGTTGCAGGATGTGCTCTGAGGCCAAGGGATCGTATATGAGCAGAGATGCCTGATACCCACTGGCTGTGGAAGAGATGAGTATATCTTCCTCAGCTCAAGAAACAGTAACTGGAAGGGACCCACTGCCCTGTAGCCCACCCTCCCCTTCCTCCTCTGCTTGTGCCCCCACCTTATTCCCCACCACCCAAAGCAATGCCTTTCTTCCTTGGCAATACAAGACAATATCCACCAAGAAAAAAATTACCGGTAGGCAGAGGCATGGATGCAGAAAACTTTAATGACTCTGAAGAGGAACACGAGTTCACTTTCAGAGGATGCCAGTTCAGGTAGATCACAAGCAGCTGCCACCATTGCCCATGGTGGAGACCACACAGGGTATCCCTCTGCCTGTACCACAGAAAAAGAGGGTCCAGCAGATGCCTCAGGTTGGCTCTGGGGTTCTTATGACACAGAACACCAGAAGACAATAAAGAGAAGGAAGAGAGAGTAAGACAGAGAAGTTAGACTTTGGCCATGATTTCAGAGGTCCCAAGCTGCCCTCCCTTGGAAGGGCAGCACTGGATTCTCAGCCTCTCTGAAATCAACGGCCAGGAGCTTTGCCCTCAATCCAGCATCAGCTTCTGGGTTCTGGGGGGGTCCTTGTCCAGTGCATTTAGCAGGGAGGGCACCTTCTGCTGCCACTGTAGCGGCTGGAAATGCAGGAGAGGTCACAGCACTCAGAGGTGATGGGCACTCCATCACAGCTGAGGATGCTGCCAACGGCAGCGGAGGTGGAAGACCCCACAACGGTGTTCTGCGGGAAGGAGCTGAGGATGGGTCCGGGCAGGGTCACCACCACGGGGGAGGGCTGGATGACGACGGTGGAGTTCTGGCACTGCCTGACACAGGGCTCATTGCAGCTGTTGGCCAGTGGGGTGGGGCTACAGGGCTGGCAGGGCAGGCACGGGTTGTAGCAGGACATGTCTTGAGGGTGGATGTGTACCTGGGAGAGAGATCAGGGAGGAGTTAGAGGTATATGTGAAGATGTCCACCACAAGTCTGTCACCGTGCCATGAGCATTTCAAAAGCACCTCCAGAGCCATGAGGTAGAAAGTGTGCAGTGAGGTAGAAGGAAATTCTTCGCCTCATCCAAGCAATTTAATGCAAAGTTTTGGAAGGCCTAACAAGGTTGCTACTTATCTCTTCAGTGAAGAGCCTTCTCAGGCAAGTTCCAGATACTCTCCAAGTCAGACTTTCACCCCTTTTTCCCCGTCTCAAGCAGCACCAAGAGCCAGCATAGGATGGAGGGGCACACATCTGCATGAACACAAAAAGGCCATGAGGAAAGGGCTTCAGACTCACCTGGTTCCCAAGGAGAAGGAGGAGAGAGAAGTGGATGAGAAGGAGTTGGGCTGGCTTTTATGGTGGCCCTGACCTGGCCCGGGCCCAGAGGTACCTTCTACGGAAGTGGCAATTGCCTAAGCTGCTCATGATGAACAGAAAACATCCCAGCTAATGACATGGGCTGGATGGTTGTTTTCCCCAATGCTGCCTTCTCATTTCCTGGCTTATGCCATACCCATTCCCTTACTGATGCTTATTCTGAGTGCTGGGATTGAAAGGACTCAGGATTTCCAGGGCAGGAATGTGTCAGTGCCTGCTGAAGACTCAGCTCAAGTGACAGATGGGTGCAATGCAGGCAGGTGGTGTTGGCCTGGGGCACACTGGTGGGGTGGACTGTGGCTGCATTGGCAGGAAGGGGCCAAACTACTCCCAACCCTGCAATCCTTCGTTGGTCTCCCAAGGACTTCCCTGTGTGAGGATGTGCCTTGTCTTTCTTTCCCTCCCAGCTCACTCCAGTGGTCACTTGTAGGGTGCAGGTGGGCTGCACTGCTGGGTTTCATCAACTCTTTTAATCTTTTACCCAGGAAACCAAGCAGCCTTCCCCAGGCTATGGGTATTGCGGGCTGCAAAGATTATTTCCCCCATTATTTCAACACTGCTGAAAATCAAAGTTGTGTGGGTCCTCTACTACCACCAGGTTATTATGAGTGGACATATTGAAGAGAAAACTCATTTCTTGGCATAGCACACAGATAACCAGGGGAAGACTTATGCTTTGCAAAACAGCTGAGTGTTGCCATTGTCTACAAGATGTAAAAATGTTGAGGGAGGCCTTCATTTTGCTTAAATATTCCCTGAACTTATCCTCTTCCACAAAGGATACACCTCCCTGGCTCTTAACTTCCCCCCTGGTGTCAGGGACATAGCATTCCTAAAGACTGATCTTTCTCATGAAGACTGAGGCAAAGAAGACATTCAGTGCCTTAGCCTTTCCATGTCCTGTGTTGCCAGGCTGCGCAGCACGAGAGAAGGTCAACTCATTCAGCAGGGGGACCACGTTTCCCCCAGCCTTCCTTTTGTCACCTGTGTCCTTAGAGAAGCCTTTCTTGTTGCCATTGACATCTGTTGCCAGAGTCAGTTCCAGTTGGGCTTTGGCTTTCCTAACCTCATCCCTGCACATGCATGCGATGGCCATGGTCCCTGTATGGGGGATAGCATGCTTGCACATGTGTCCCTGTACTCCTCCCAGGTTACCCATCTTTGCTTCCACCTTCTGCATGCTTCCTTCTTGCATTTTGGTTTGGCCAGGAGCTCCATGTTCATCCATGCAGGCCTCTTGGCATGCCTTCCTGACTTTTTGCTCATTGGGACAGTCTGCTCTTGAGCTTGGAGGAGGTGATACTGGAATATTAACCAGCTTTCTGGGGCCCCTTCTCTGCCTCCAGGGCCACATCACTGAGGACTCTTTTGAGCTTCTCTTTAAGGAGACCAAAGTCTGATCTCTTGAAGTCCAGGGTTTTGATCTTGCTATTTACCCTTCTCGTTGTCCTCAGGATCTTGAACTCCACCATTTCATGGTCACTGCAGCCCAGGCTGCATTTGGTCTTCACATGCATAACAAGACTTTCCTTCTTGGTGCCTATGAGATCCAGCAGAACAACTGTCCTCATTGGATCCTCTGTCACTTGGGTGATGAAGTTGTCATCCATGCATTCAAGGAACATCCTGGCTTATTTATGTCCTCCTGTGTTGTCCATCCAGCAGATATCACAGTGGTTGAATTCCCCTGTAAGGATCAGGGTCTGTGAATGTGAGGCTGCTCCTATCTGCCTCAAGGGGACCTCATCTACTTGTTCTTCCTGGTCAGATGACATATAGCAGATACCCTATCACTTTTACCTGTCTTTTCTTTAACCCTACCCGTACGCCCTCTTTTGGCTCATAATCCATCCTCAGGCAGAGCTCCATACACTCCAACCGCTCTCTGTCAGAAAGGGAAAGTCCTCCTCCTCATCTTTTCAGTCTGTCTTCCAAACGAGCCTGTATCCCTCAACTGAAACATGCCAGTCATGGGAGCCATCCCACCCTCTCTCTATGATCCCAACATGATTGTAGCCCTGCAACTGCCCACAGATCTCTAACTCCTCATGTCTATTCCCCATACTGTGTGCATTAGTGTACAGGCACTTGACAGAAGCACCCCAGCATGTTGCCTTCCTAGAAAGGGTTTTGGGGACTTCTCCACAATGATGGCTTGTAGGCACTTCCTTACTTACATGCAACTGCTAGAGGTAAGCCCGCTTAAGCACTATTTTCTTGAACTTATGATCCCTTCTTGGCACATCACCCCTGGCCATTTTTTCATCAGCTGTGTCCATCACCCCCTCATAGGGCTGCAGGTTACTCTGTCCCTCCCCTGTCATTCCTAGTTTAAAGCCCTCCTTACCAGGTCAGCCACCCTATTGGCAAAGGCAACTCTGCCCCACTTGGTGAGGGGGATCCCAGCTCTCCTGAGCAGTTGCTGCTCTGCAAACAGGGTCCCATAGTTGTAGAACCCAAAACCCTGTGACCAACTCCAGTTCCGCAGATAATTATTGACCTGCATTATCAGTGCCCTCCTCCTTACACCCTTTACCCTCATCAGTAGGATAGAGGAAAACACCACCTGGGCCCCCATGCCCTTGAATACTTCCCACAGAGCTCTTTAATCACTTTTTATATTGTCTAGATTTCCCTTAGCAGTATCATTTGTGACCACAAGGAAAGTTAGCAAGGTGTTAGTAGCAAAGATGAATGAGCTTTGGCAGTCTCTTCACAACTTCCTGGATTCCTGCCCCTGGCAGGCAGAAAAACTCTCTAGATGACAGTCCAGGTTGGCAGATCAGTGCCTCTGTCCCCTGCAGGAAAGAGTCAACCATAAGGATCACTCGCTGCTTCTTCCTGCTGGTCATGCATGGTTGAAGGTCTGGTGGACCAGATCCTATGCTTCAAGGCAAATCTGGCTCCTCTTTAACTTTGAGGATGGTGAACCTCTTTTGTAGTTGTAAGTCTTCAGGTAGGGTAGGAGTCTTCCACGTGGTGCCAGAAGTCAACACCTTCCATCCTGAGATTGTTCCCTGGGAATCTTCTTTTGAAGTCTTGGGAATCCATAAGTGGTGGCCAGTTTTTAAGAACCACCTTTTAGAAACACAGGAGCAGGCAATTCCATTGTGTCTCAAGTTAAGGCAAGTGGGGCAGAAGATCAGCTTGGTTGAGCAGGGAACTCTGGGAAAACGGACAAATACTTGTTGAAGATGGTCACCTGACTAATAGGGATGAAGAAAAAGTGGAGGCATTCACTGCTTTTTTTGCCTCAGTCTTTAATAATACTGATAGACCTTGGGCTGCCCGGTCCACTGAGTTGGAGGACCATGAGTGCAGGACTTTCCATTTGTGGACACTGAATTTGTAAGGGATCGGTTGTACCAGCTGACTGTTCATATGTCCATGGGCACAGACAGGATTCATGCCAGAGTACTGAAGGAGCTAGGAGATGTAAGAGTAGGACCACTCTGAGTTATCTACCAAAGGTCTTGGGCGTCTGGGGAGGTCCCTGCTGGAGCGAAACCATACAATGTTATTCAAATTTACAAATAGAGCGTGAAGGAAGACCCAGGAATGTATAGACCTGTTAGTTTAACCTCAGTCCATGGAAAACATTACGGAGAAGGTCATACTGGGTGCTACTGAAAGGCATTTAAAGAACGATGCAATCATCGGGCACAGTCAACATGGGACACAAAGGCAAAGTCCTGTCAAATTAGATATCCTTCTATGATAAGGTCACCCACCCAGTGGATGAAGATAAAGTGGTGGATGGAGTTTTTCTGGATTTTAGTAAGACTTTTAATAGTGTCCCTCACAATATCCTTCTGGAGAAGTTGTCCAGCTGTGGGATGAGCAGGTATACATTGTGCTGGGTGAGGAACTGGCTGAAAGGAAGGGCTCAAAGGGTTGTAGTGAATGGGGCTACATCTGGCTGATGACCAGTCACCACTGGTGCTCCTTAGGGTTCAATTCTAGGGCAGGTTCTATTCAATATTTTGATCAGTGATCTGAATGCAGGAGTCGAATGTGCTGTGAGCAATTTTGCTGATAATTCCAAACTGGGGGGTGTTGATGAGTCTCTGGAGGGACAAAAGGCCTTGCAGAGGGATCTAGATAAATTGGAGCATTGGGCAATCATTAATGGCATGAAATTTAACAAGTCCAAATGACAGATTCTGCATCTGGGATGGAGTAACACCAGACACAGGTATAAATTTGGAGAGGAGTGGCCGGAGCTGCCCTGCAGAAAGGGATCTGGGGGTGCTGGTTGGCAACAGGCTCAGCAGGAGTCAGCAGTGTGCCCTGGCAGCCAGAGGGCAAAACACAGCCTGGGGTGCATTAACACAGTCCAAGCAGCCAGTCAAGAGAGGGGATTATTCCGCTGTATTTAGCACTAGGACAGCCTCCCCTTGAGTACTGTGTGTAGTTCTGGGCCCCACAATTTTAAGAAGGAAGTGAAGGTACTTGAATGTGTCCAGAGGACGACAACAAAGCCTGTGAAAAGGCTGGAAGGAATGTCCGATAAGGAGTGGCTGAGGACTTTGAGTTTTTTCTAGTTTGGAGAAGGTGAGAGGCCACCTCATTGCTCTTTACAGCTTCCTGAGGAGGGGAAGTGGAGAGGGAGCTGCTGATCCCTTCTGCCTTGGATCCAGTGGCAGGACACATGACAATGGTTCAAAGCTGCATCAGGGGAGGTTCAAACTTGACATTAAGGAACATTTCTTTACCAAGAGAGTAGTCAGACACTGGAACAGGCTTCCTAGGGAGGTGGTCGATGCCTGTCAGGGTTTAAGAGGCATTTTTGGAGAATGCCCTTAATAACATGCTTTAACTTTTTTAACTTGCAACTGCTTGACGACTGACGAATGCCCACTGCTTGCCTTGCATTTGTTATGCCTGAGAATATTCTGTGGTCTTAACCGTTGCTGGCAATTGCTGTATCAGGGAGTGCGCTGGAAAGATCCTTTTACCAAATTTGTGGAGGACTTAAGTTTTGCTCTTCTGCTCATTCATAGAACTTTTGGTAAAGAAGGGATGGACTATTTGGCGAAAAATAAAAGCATCTGGTCCATGCAAATTAGGATAAGCAACTATGGGGGGTGTAATTACCTGGGGAAGACATGAGGGCTGATACAGACCTCTCTTTGGATGCTGAAATGAGGGACATTCTCCAGACAGCAAGTTTGCTGGCCTATGAGAAAGCTTAGGTGTATACAAATGCTCTTCAAAAGTACTTCTCCCACGAGAAGCAGAGAGATCAGAAAAGGGGGAAAATAACTCCAGCTTTTCCAGAGGAAAACCAGGCAGAGGTGGAAAAGCCCCTGGAGACTCCTGAGGATTCCAGCCCTGTTGTTCAGGAAGTGCCTGATAATATGCATCCACGGTATTGGAAGAATGCACAAGTGCTCCTAGCTGAACTAGGGCAGCACAAGCATATTTCTTCTTGGGAAAACCAGGGAACTTTTGTGTACAAAAGAGATGTCATTAAGGGGTCCCACCTGCTTGATTTAGTCCAAGGTATCCTTCAGACTTGTGGCCCATCTGAGAAGACCTAAAGACTGGGATGTGTTTAGGAAAACCATGGCTGTAGTGAATGTCCCATCTTGCATCATGGGTCATACAACAATCACGGTCTCTGGAAAACTAAAAGTGACTGAAGATGGCCAAGAAGCATTACGCACACCATGTAATATGAGGGAGATACCTAAAACTCAGTGGCGCACGCTTAAAGTTTACTGTTGAAATAAAAATATTCATGGAACTGTGAAATAACAGGATGGTTTTACTTGGAAAGGACCTTTAAAAGGCCATCTAGTCCAACTCCCCCTGCCATGGAGATTTTATATTCATACAATCTTGAAACTTTGCTGTCTGTAGTGTCCATTCAAAAAACATTTTGGGTTGTGTTGGGTTGAGACTAAAAAGCACACACTCAGCCATGCAGTTGGGTTGTAAGTTTTATTTATGGAATATAGTTATGAAAATTGCTGCAAGAAATGCTGGTCTGGGTCTTCTGCAAATTATTTTGAGTAGGTTTTGCCATGAGGAGAGCTCCATCTTCATATTTTACAAAACGCATCAGTATCTGATCATTTTGTATTAGATTGTAGGAATACAAATTTGAAAACTGTTGGAAAAGATGCAGTGGTATCCACAGGTCATGAGGGGGAGGTGCTGCAGTTGCTTCCTCTGGAAAGCACTATCAATAGCATTGTGATTTTCACAGGCCATGATGCTTTCAGGAAAGAGAGCACTGTTTAGGGGGTAACCACATGAGTCAAAAAACTCTGTGTGGTTCTGATGTGTCAAGAAAATTGCTAGCCGGTTCTCTCCGGGCTGGTTATGAGGGTGTGTATTCACCACCACACCCACTGGTCTTGGGGAAATATGGGCTGTAGGGAGCCAGTTCCTCAGGTAAGCACCTAGAAATGTTTCCCTGGTGTAGGGCTCTGCTGAGAAAAAACAAGAGAGCTTGTCCACCTCAGACTGCGATCTTGCCCCTGTGTTACCACTGGACTCAGCACTGAGTCCTACAGAAGAGGGAGAGGTGGGGACAGGTGCCCCCAGTCCTAACCCCATGCAGGAATCACTCTGTCCTCTGCCTTGGTCCTGTGCTGCTGTCGGTGTGTGGCATTTGTGTGAGGGCAAACTCCCACAGCACACAGGCACAGAGTCTACAGTTGTGGGACACTGTTGGCCTGTGTGTGGGGAGCAGCGGTGCTGCATGGAGCACAAGGGTCATTTCAGCCCCAGGGCCCTAGGAATGCTGAAGGAGCTTGGTCCCTGGGGGAAGGCACCCTAGTGCGTAGCCTGTGGTTGGGCTGGTGCGTGCCCTATGCCATTCAGAGACAGCTCATAGATGTTGCTGAGGGTTGAATGAAATCCCACTGTCACTGCCATGTCTCCACAGAGCTGGGGATATCTCCTCTCACGCAGCACCTTTCTGGACTAGAGTGGGGTCGTGGCACTTGTGGGACTGTAGAGTTCCTGTGCCTCAGGAAAGCTGTGCTTGAGGAAGACAAGGCAGCACAGAGCAGTGTTGGATCTCTGGGCACCAGTCACTGTCCTAGGCCTGCCTTCACCCAAGGGGTGTTGGGTTCACAGGGACAGGGGACTCCAATGTGTGGCCTGCTGTAGCTGATACCAATAGTAACTTGTGAACACCTCAGCCCTACATATCTTGGCAACAGATGGGCCATGCCAGATGCTGGAGGGTGATAGAATTGCATGGGGAATCTGACCCTGCAGCTTATGCCATGGCATACTGACCATGGCCCCTAGATCAGGTGATGGAGGTAAGGGGCAGGTGGAGTAGGGAATGTGGGCCACCCCCAAGGCTATTCACCCATTCACAATTCCATCTTCTGAGCCTCCTTGCCCAGCACAGCTCCACCCAAAGCAAGACGAGCACTCTTCCCCAAGAGCTTGTGGGACTGCAGACCTCCCAGGCCTCCTACA
>VWZL01002832.1:131681-259294 GCA_013396915.1 Stercorarius parasiticus | reverse complement strand
CCAACACATTCTATGATTCTATCCTATTCACTGTAACAAATCTGTAATTGGTTTTAGTAGGAAAATGACTTTGTATATTACAGCTGTGTGCACGTGACCCTATGTGTGTGAGAGAGAAAAAGAGAACTCATAGAGTTTTTCATTAGAGATTGTAAATCTTCAGATTTTAAAAATGTCAATTTAAAAGGTAATTAAATAAAAATTGATTTGTGATCAGTTTCCGTTCCAGAAAGGGAATTCTATGTCCTGAATTGTCAAGTGAAGACATTTACCCCCCACCATGATCCCTTACTTGCTCCTGTCACATCACATTAAATTGTCACATCCTATCATATCACATTAAATTGTTCAGTTATGTCTTTTGGGTGGCTTTAACAGGATTTTTTCTATGTATCTGTTAAGATTAGGAAAAATCTTATCAATTACATATTGTTCTGTGATGAGCCTCCTCTAATTGTTTCCCCTTCTTAGTATGTTTTTGAAAACATGAAGAAAAAGACCTGCTTTTAAAACATGTTTTGTATTTGATGGCATCTGAGTCCACAGAGGTCTTTGTGGCCTCTGGTCATGTGGGAAATTTTTGAGTGCTGCTCTCTGCTGAAAATGTTGCATTATTTGACTGGTTGCACATGAAGCTGGGCTCTTTTCAGAACTTTTGTGCAGGGTGTTCATCGCCTTCAGAAATAAAGAAAGACCAGATGACTCGGACGCCTAGTGCCTACACAGTGTAGGTCGAGGTATGTGAACATCATTGCTCAGATAGCTCCATGATGTGTCAGAGACAAACAGCCAAGTGAGTTAGAAACTGGGTAGATATCAACCTGCCTGATGCCACTTAGTCAAGCACAGCCTTTGGGTGCTGAAAATACTGCTTTTCTTCCTTTGGAGCTTGTCCTCACGTAGAGCATATCTTCTCTCTGATACTTCATACCCCAAAACTCTGGACAAAGCATTTACATAGCATCCAAGTGGCCATTTTCACCCTCCGCAAGTATTGCAATATCCTTTTTTGGTCCTTGTTGTGTCCTCTTTATGTTTAAATTAGAAGCCAAAAAAACCACACCAAACATGCCTGCTCCAAATGCAACCATTTCAAGTTGTTCTCTCTTTTGTTCTCCTTCATCTTTTTCCATCTTCAAGTATGGTGATGCCAAGGGTGGTTAATTCATGTCACATTTCCATTTACTAGCATTTTTTTGTTCTCTTACAGTGCAGTCAAATAATTTTCAAAGAACTGTCCTGAATAATTTCCTTATTTCTGCTTTGTCTATGGATTTTCCTTAGAGGTGCATTTCCTTAGAAATGCAACTGAGCATGTTAATGCACTAACCTCCTCTGAAAACACCTTTTTTCTTAGTAAGCCTTCCTGTTCTTCAGTGCTTTGATGGTCTGTAATTACCACTAATGGCAATATATTTCTTTGGCAGTCAAAGGGCAGAGAAAACTTATTTTAATATGTCCCGGCTGAGTCTATGTTATTAGCTGGTCTTTTCAGGAGCAAAGAAACTGCTCCCGTTGCCAGTCTGAACATTCAGATAACACAAAAAATGCAGAATTCACTGCCTGCAGCGGTAGAAGTGAAGAATAGTTCTAGGTTTTGGCTCTCTGTATAACGTTTTTAAAACCAATTATATTAATTACACAGTCCAGGGAGGAAAAATTGTTGGCCTCAAATTTTGTGTTCTGCTTTCTTTCTCATGAAACCTGTCCTTACTTTCAAGGAACAGATCTCTAAGCAAGGATCTCTTCCTGCTGGCTGCCAGCCATTCCTTATTATCTGACAGCCAGCCATGGTTTTAGGAGTAGAAATAAGAGAAGTTATTAGCCTTTGAGCTTCACAGTCCCAAAGTAACAGGGAAGTAAGAAACACGGGAGTTGTGCTATTCAGACACCCTGGCCTCACTATTCGGTGTCATCTTCAGAATGAGGTCTGCATAGCTTCAGCAGAGGTTGCTCAGAGCAGAAAGCTGTCCTCTATTCATTTGATGTTTAGTTATTTCTTCTCCATAAGAAGAGGGTTGGCAGGCTAAGTGTAGCCAAGGCACAGATGGCAGCTGCTCTTGGCCTGGGCAGGAGGCGTCGGGCAGAGTAGAGACAAGCTGATGGCAAGTTTGATCTGGCAAGGTGGTGTGGTGAGGAGGCGGAGGGTGTAGTCTTGGAGCAACTCAGCCTGCTTTTGGATCATGCCTTCACACTTGGAGATGATGCACCAGCACATTAGCTGTGGGAGTTTCTTGTGCACTCTGTAACATCAATGGTAACTGAGCTGCTTTTATTTCTCCTATGAGGAAGGTGACTCTCTTCCCTGTGAACTTCACTGGCTCACATGGAGCTGCTAATGTTTGTGTTCAGCAAGCAAAGTTGAGGTTCTGCTGCTGCTGGGTGAGATGGTGGCATCCAGAAACCCAAGCTGTTGATCCTCTGTCACTTGGCATCACACCTCTGCTCTCCAGTGCAAAGCTATGTCAGCAGAGTGGCGCTCAATTTGGATGCATGTTTTCATACCCAAGGTGCAAAATCGCTTTAGTCTGGGGGCACTGCCAGATCCTGGCTGCTACCTTTTGAAGCATAGGCTCTTCAGAAGCACTTTCTTGTTCTTTTGAAGGGTCCTTTGTCTTCTGGGCATGTGAGCAGGTTGAAGAAACACATTCATAGCCCATATGGAAAGCGATGGTATTTTCCTTAGCTGATGCCATATTCTGGTTAGCAATCAGAGAACTGGAAAAGGAATGATGCATGCGCTGATAATTATTGCTTTCCATGGGAAGGATTGAGTTCAGGTCTCATCTATTCTATTGTAATGGAGAGAGAGAGGGACCATCTCCTAATACTTTTGGTTGCTACCTGACTTGCGTGTCATTCCTGTTTGGGACTTGCAGCACTGTGACTTGTCAACAGTTGTCAGTGGGAGGCCTATGATTGGGCTGCTTGGTCTGAAAATCACCTTTCCAGTCCCTCCCTCCCATCGTGAAGGGTGACTGCTTTGGAGCTGCTCAATGTGATCTCCTTGAGGTTGGGGTCAAAGTCTTTTCCCAAGCTCCCTGAGCCTGCTTTTCCATCTGGCTAATTTGTTTAAATAACTTATAATTAGGGCGGAGCCACCGCCTGCTTGCTGATGGGACCTTGACCTTGATTAACCCCGAGTACGACTACATCTCCATAACTGTGCTTACATCTCTGTTTTTGTGGCATTTCGCCACTCTGCTTTTTCAGTTAGCCACCCAGTGCTTAGGGTATCGGTCCCGTTTGCTCACCCATGGGAAACACAGTGCTCTCGGAAACCCTGAGTGCTATAACATACCTGGGATCACAGCTCAGGTGTAATGCCCTTCTGGTATTACATTGTTTAAATGACCTCATCAGCGTGGCTATGTCATAATGAGGCTGTATGTCACATGGCTTGTTCTCCCAGAAAATATAGAAACCTTTGGGGATCGTAATGGTTTGAGCTCTTTGCAAGCAGAGTTTCTGGTCTTGCAGTGTTGCTTCACCCTGTGTGGGCAAGTCCATCAGCACGACAACCCCATAATTATGTGGCTTGTCTTTCTGGAGCTTGTCAAGTCCTTCCAGTTCTTGAGCAGTGTGATCCCATATAGCAAACACACTCACGGCATGGAATGGCTTGGAGTTTGAAAAACATAGACATAAATTCAGAAACCCTCAAAATCCAGCCAATCTGGCTTTTCCAAGAGTAAAAATAAATAATAACAGTTTCTTTTTCCACATAAGTAAGAGGAGGAGAGAAACTACACAATGTGGATGTGTGCTTTATATATAGAAAAGGTAAATTTCTGAGTTGTATTTTCACCAAATATAAGGCAGGAAAAAAGCTCAAAGATTGTAACAAGCTCAAGGCAAGGGATTAGTTAGAATAGTGAATCATGAAAGAACCGGCAAGTGTAATAATTAATCCAGTGGCAACCTTTTTTTTTATGGTTCTATCAGACTGGGTTTGGGCTTGAATGGCCAAAAGAAAGCCATAATAAATGAAGTTTGCTGACAGAACAAAGCTTGGCGGTGACCAAGTGCAGAGAACAACCAGGCAGAGGTGGGCTGAAATTTAATAGTGAAAAATTCTGCGCTTGTAGCAAATGACAGGGATTTCTACTGCAAACTTATCAGCTCAAAATAACAAAGGAAGAGAAAGGCTTGGACAGACTGGCTGATCTCCAGGCAACTGTGAGCCATCCCTATGGCATGGCCACGTAACGGCAAATATGAGTTTAAGACAGGTCAGAAGAGACATTATCAGTAGCAACAGGGAAAGATTAACGCTACCCAACGTGGGTATTGCTGCGATCGCATCTGAAAAGCTGTGTATGCAGTGCTGGCCATCCACAGTCACATTTGCCCAAGCATGGCATTGAACAGAAGCGCTGCACACTGTGGTGCACGTCTTATGAGAGGACACACAGAT
Source organism: Stercorarius parasiticus (assembly GCA_013396915.1). Classification (NCBI taxonomy): domain Eukaryota; kingdom Metazoa; phylum Chordata; class Aves; order Charadriiformes; family Stercorariidae; genus Stercorarius; species Stercorarius parasiticus. The sequence continues at coordinate 254,877 of VWZL01002832.1, read as the reverse complement.
GGGGGCAAACTGGACACGAGTAAATGTGGGCTGGACGTTAGAAGGTTTTTAATCTGGAAAGGGCAGCTTTGGGAACAGCCTTCCAGCAGTAAGAGTAAATGACCCATCTGACCTCAAGATAATTTACCAAGCTCCATGAGAGGAACGAGGTGGTTTGCCTGCCTCTAATGGCAGACACTGAGCTCAGTGAGGCAGTGTGCTGTGGTCCTGTGCCCTGTTCTACTCTGCTTCAAACCAGAGCTTCGAGCCCACAGCACACTTTTACAGCCAAGCTTCCCACACACCAGTACAGGTTAGGGGTTGAGCTGCTGGAAAGCAACTCTGCAGAGAGGGACCTGGGACTCCTGGTGGACAACAAGTTGACGATGAGCCAGCAATGTGCCCTCGTGGCCAAGAAGGCCAATGGTCTCCTGGGGGGCATTAAAAAGAGCATGGCCAGCAGGTCGGGGGAGGTCATCCTCCTCCTCTACTCTGCCCTGGTGAGGCCACATCTGCAGTGCTGTGTCCAGTTCTGAGCTCCCCAGTTCAAGAAGGACAGGGAACTACTGGAGAGAGTCCGTTGGAGGTCTACAAACATGACCAAGGGACTGGAGCACCTCTCTGATGAGGAAAGGCTGAGAGACCTGGGTCTGTTTAGCCTGGAGAAGACTGAGAGGGGACCTCATCAATGCTTATCAATATCTAAAGGGTGGGTGTCAGGAGGATGGGGCCAGACTCTTTTCAGTGGTTCCTGGCAACTGGACAAGGGACAAGGGGCACAAACTGGAACACAGGAAACTCCACCTCAACCTAAGGAAAACCTTCTTTCCTTTGAGGGTGATGGAGCACTGGAACAGGTTGCCCAGAGAGGTTGTGGAGTCTCCTTCTCTGGAGATACTCAAATACAGCCTGGATGCGTTCCTGTCCATCCTGTTCTGTGTGAACCTGCTTTGGCAGGGGGGCTGGACTAGATGATCTCCGAAAGTCCCTCCCAATCCCTACCATTCTGTGATTCTTGCAGGGAAACACAGAGAACAAGAGGGAAGTTACAGTGACAATGCTGACAGGATGACCTCCCCTCACGAGTGCCATCCATCCCCTCATGAAAAGAGGGACGGAAAAGCTCTGAAAGAGCTTCAGAAAAATTCAGCGTCAGGAGTTGGCGTGAAATGAATCCAATTGTACCATGCTGCATTCAAAGCCACATCTTATTAAATCATTCAGGATGAAGAACTGGTAAGGGGGTCAGTTTGCCAATTTATTCCGCAGATGTATAGTCATGGCTGGTCAGCAGCTTTCTAAAATTACAACAGTCATCTAAGACAGATTTTCTTCATGACCAAGCCACCTTTTTAATAGAGTCAATAAATAAAATGTTGTCTGGGAACGTTTCTCCCAATCCTAAGGCAGTAAATTATCCTTATGATACTGCTTTTAAATTCCTTCTACATTTTCTCTTTTCTTTTCTTTAAGAGAGTGTTGATCACCCACATTATCATTAGAAAAACCTAGGCCATGTTAACCCTTATCTGCCAGTGGATGTAAGAGGCTGTTTTACAGCTATTTCTCAGCACCTCCAAGAAGTTTGGCGGCGATTTAAGTTCCATTCAAAATTTCTTTCTTATTTATTAACTGTCACTTTTTTTTCTCTTTTTTTTCCCCATGGGAGGTAACAACTGGCTGCTGGCTCACTTTTCTTCTCTGTGTGCTCTTCACTGCTGAGCAGGAGATTATTGTACTTGCCAATACCCTCGCACAAGAGGAGAAACTAATATCAAACATTAACTCCTGGATCCTTTCAGAGCTAAAGTGAAGACAGATGCTTGTTCTGTCCTCCCCAAGGTATGCAGCCATGTCAAAAGTACATCACAGTTATGGTAGCAAGGGCAGCCCATACCAGTTGTTGGCAGATCTCGCACTCAAACTGACTGCAGATCTGTTTTCTGCATTCACAGTTTGTTTAGTTTTAGCTCTTGGGTATTTAGCTGTTTTCATGTTTTCCAGGCAGCATGGGTTGCAAACAAACCATATAATCTGTGTATGCTTTAGGAAATGTTTTGCTCCACCCAAAACCAGGCTGAGACTGATGGCAAACTGAGCTCTGCAGAGGAAAGATGTTGATTTGCTTTGCAGCTTTGCCCAGAGCTCAGCTGATCCTGCCTGCATTTCAGAGTGCAGATTTCAATAACGGGAATAAACCAGCACGTCGGTCATCGGGTTCTTTCTTTTAGCACCGTTAGCAGTTGCAACACAAAAGGAAAATGAAGAGAAAGAGGCATTCAGCTGGAGTTAGCTGAGTCTTAGTCTTTTGTCTAGAAAATCCTTAACTTCCCCATTGAAGTCTGTGGTAACAAATTGAAACTTTTGTCTGCTTGCCCCTCAAAATCAGTTCATGTCAGTAATGCTTTTAGCTTGGATAAAGGAAAAGGGAGTTGTAGCTTGGATTTACCATTCATTAAAGTAAATTCATTTACTCTTCTTTATACACGGTTGAAAAGTGCTGCACAGTACAATAACAGTGCCCGCAGCACAGACCTAGAGAGAGGGAGGGTAGAGAAATGATGCTAAAATGTCCTGCTTCGGGAATGCCTTATTTTCTTATTTCATCTTATTTTCTTTATTTGTGTATGAAGAATCCACTCAAACTCAAATGAAAAAAAAAAAAAAAGGAAGAATTAATCTAGAAAATGCTTGGTACTTTTACCCCCCTTCAGGTTCCTGGGTGTTTGCAGAGTCTGTTGGGTTACAGAGAGGTCAGAGCCAAACCTTTCTTGTCAGTGACAGGCGATGCAATGATGGGCCCTGGCCCCAGATTGCAGCCCGGGGGGGTTCAGGTTGGATGTGGGGAAGCACATCTTCCCCCGGAGTGGGGAGCAGCCTTGGGACTGGTCCCCAGGAAGGCGAGGGGTCTCCATCCTGGGGGGGTTCAGGGAAACTCCTGAAATAGCCTGTGAAAGAGGGACCAGTGTAACCCCACCTGTAAGAGAAGGGAAAGCTTCTTTTGAAGCAAAACAGGAGAGCGTATTACTCAAATTCCTCTAACTGCATACCAGGCAAAAATAGTGGTCCAGGCAAGTTTTTCTTTGTTGTTATTGACGTGGTTGAGGAAACAAATCCTTGTGCATGGTCTTGTACAGAAACAAGCTGTATGTGGGGAAGTGCAGCTTGATAACATTGTCAAACTCAAGCATTTTTCTTCTTGCTTTTTTGGGGGGATTATGTGATTTGTGATTTTGGGGGTCTATTGTGATTTTGCTGAAAGCAGTGAGCTGGTCCATTCAGGGGGCTTGAAGTCAGGCCTCAGAGTTTCAAAAGTAGTAGGGTCTCATTTTTAAGTCACTGCTTTTATGACTGGGGAAATAGTGCTGTACACAACAGGAGTTCTTATTTCTTTTGGCTTTCTTAACATTTGATTGAATGTCTGTGTTTCCTTCACTCACATCAGAATAAAATCTTTTCTTTGTGGCAGATTTCCCTTGTTGGAATTCACTTTTGCATTTGATATGTCAACAGCGCATGGCTGCATATTGATTTTGTAAAGCCTTTTACTTAAAATGCCAGGATAATAATTTACTTCGCTTCAGTGCTTGTCATTGGATCCCCTTTTGCTCAGGATGTGGATGTGAAATGAGCCTTACTGAAATCTGGCTAGATCTGATCTGTAGCACTGGTTGTACACGGTGTTAGTACCAAAAGCCATCATTTGGGAAGTTTCAGTACCTTTACTCCATAATATGATGTTACATTCACTACATTAATGCCTTTGAGGGGTGGAAAATGTTCTTCAATAGACCCACAACCTGTGACTGTCAAATAAATTCACTTGTGAACTGATTTAGTATAAAAGGGAGTCCTATAACCATTTATCATATTGTGGTTTTGGACAAATTGGCCAAGGACCGGTGACAGATGCTCTCCTCCCACCTCTCGCACACAGAGAGGAGGAGAAGAGATAAAGAGATTTACGAGTTTAGAAGGAACTAAACTACTTTAATAGAATACTAGTAATAAAATAAAAAGAAAATAATGAAATAGATACAGTATATACAAAACCATATTAAGCTCCCAGGATGATGTCACCAGCAAGCACTGTGGAAGTCCCAGGCTGGACTCAGTGACAGGTGGGAACTGGATTCCAAAGCTGGAGTCAGGAACACATGGACCAGGATCAAAGGCAGACGAACAGACAGGGTCCTCCTCGGACGTCGGCTATTGAAGGAAGAGAGCTGACCCTTTGATCCCTCAGCTTTATACTGAGCATGGGGCAGATGGGATGGAATACCCCTGTTGGTCAATTTTGGGTCACCTGTCCTGTCCGCTCCTCCCCACAGGTGGGACCCCTCTATGCTTTTCCGTTTCCAAGCCTCCAACGGGACAAATAACAGAATTAGCTGACCTTGGTTGTTGTAGCAATAAGTATAAGCAAGAGCCTCTCTGCGTATCGTTCCTTGGCACAAACTGTAAACATTGGTCTTATCACTCTGAGAATGAACTGTTTCTGGACAACATGCTGTTAATTTCAGAGAGTTAGAAGAGGCCTAGCTAAGAAATAAAATTACTGAACAGAAAGTTGGTTCTGTTTTACCCCAAACCAGGACATATACTGAAAGGAATTCCTTAATCTTTATGAAAAACAGCCACCTACAATTATCATTCAGTAATTTAACATGCCAGTTGCTTTCCTTTCTGACACAGAAAATATATGTCTGTGCGTGCAGTAAAGATATTTAATAATCACATGCTGCATTAACAGGATAGGAAAATTAATCCCATCCAATGTAGAAGTATAAATATCATTAGCTGAATCAAGATGAACGTGACATTCCTGGTGAGTGCATCTATTTTTGGGAAATCATGGGGTTGGAATAAGATTAAAATAAAAAAAGGTGACACTTGGATCTTGTTGCTAACTGTAAAATATTCCCTCTTCCACGAAAAGGTTGCAGCTTGTTCCTTTTATAAAACCTCTGGTTTAGCTTCCCTTTAATTCTGGCCTGAGAAATTCCAGCTAAACTTTGAGGTTGAAGCATTTTACTACAAACAGAGGTTGCCTATTTTTGCAGAGCAAGTTTACAAAACAGTCTCATTTGAAATGGTGGCTTCTGCCATCCTTACACCACCCCTGAACTCTAGAACTATCTTTAAACTTTTCATAAGGTAAAATTCAGTCAGTTGTACTTAGCCAAAGCTGTTGTTTATCTCGTGGAAAATTTTAAAAGTCAATCTGCTCCCTCTGTTAATCCGATTTAAGTAGACACAGAACAGAATACTTGTGGTTTGTGTGTTTAAAGATCCTGTGCGGGCTTTTCTGGTCATACCAAAGCTGCCAATGGCAGCCTGAATATCCTCTTTTGTAGCCATTGTAAATCTTCCTGCTAATGAATAAGTATTTTCTTATGTGTTGTTTATTTAATAAGGAGAAATGATGGTTGCATTTGAAACTATTACGCTATTACAATTTTAAGCCCTGTACGTATCTTGCACAATAAAAACACGCTTCTCAAAAGCTTTGATTATGCCAGCCAGGTTTGGAGATCTCCTCTTGGATAATTTGGCAATGTTGTTAGGTTTTCTTTTCCCAGATGAAAGCACCCTGCACATAACTCCTGAGTATATATTGGCATTTGGCTCCTAAAGCAGCCATGAGCAAGGCAGGCAGAGTCAAGGAGCCCATTAAAGTACGTGTGGTCTGAACAAGGGCTAATTCATTACCTAGAATAACTTTGAGCTGACACAGAAAGTCAGCGCTTCTTCTTTGCATTGGAAAGCCACCTAATTCTTCCAGGACCTTACAGCACATTATTTTTAGCTGAAAATAATCACAGGCTGTTAAACACAAAGAGAACCTGTGAGAAGCCCTGCAGCATGGACCACGGCACAGGGAAAGTCTCGCTGCAGCACTTTTGTGCTCCGTATGTGCTGGCAGAGATGTATGGAACTTCACGTCTGACCCCATATGGCCAGTCCTATATGAACTAGACACGCTTGCATCACCCAGGGAGGATAAATAGTCCTTTCTAATTACCCCCTTTCAAATGATTTAGAAAGAAACAAATAAAAAGAGTTATTTCTTGAGATAGAAAGGAGACATTAGGAGTCAGCAAAATTGCTTCAGTTTGTTCTCTGCTCTCTATGGAGATGGCCATCGTGCCTGTGTGCAGCTCTGGTCTCTGAAGGGAGAAGGGTGGGATCTGTTCTAAGCCGTTTTCTAAAGGCTATATGGGAGGTTTGGGGGGGAGCCCAGAAATAGCTGAGGGCAGCTAGACCCATGACGACAGAGCCAGTACTGAAGTCCTTGTACTTGAACTGAAGGCAAAGCAGACCAACCCTGAAAAATGTGCGGTCATCACCAGAAGAAAGATTACAGCTATGGGCCACTTCTTCCAAGGAGATGAGCTAAGACTGAACTGGGTGAGTCAGCTGAGAGGGAGCATCGTGACTAGGAGACCTCGCAGGAATGCCCGGCCAGATGCGAACCCAACGATCTTCCCAAACCAACAATTTCAAGAAAAATTACAGTTAAATAAAGAGATTTATCTTGAGGTATCTTTGATCTCTCCAGTGGTAAAGACGAGCTCTGGGGCACAGAGGAGGGTGACCAGGGTGATGGGAGCTGCGCCCTTTTGAGCATGGCTATGGTCTGAGCATCAGGCAGAGGAGGATACAGGGACCATCTCAGACAACATCCAATAAAGTCTTCAAGTGGCAGCAAAAGGAAAGAAAAGGCACACTGAGCTGCCAGCAAGGTTCCTATCCAGGGCAGGAAGAGATGCAGTTTTAATTGTACCTAGTTTGGAAGGGAATTTTTGCAGCACTTTGCTGCTCTCAGCCACGCTTCTTGCAGAGCAGCCCCAGAGCACAGAGATAATAAAGCTGTTGACATCTCAGGATCAGTGGATTTTAAAATAAGCCAGAGAAGTGCCTTTATAAGGGAACAATACTTATGCAGAACAATATGGTGCCCCAATGCACCGTATATAAGGGGAAAGACGCAGCTTTCTGTCTTCCGACAGAAAGGCATGTGTCCTTGGCTTCGTTTGCTGATGCCAAACAGGTCAGGGCCTGGAGCACCCAACCCACAATGAGACGGGAGGTGACTCCTGCTGCAAGTGGGAAGTGGAGTAGAGACCTCAAGAGGTCCAGCACTGTGGTGACACTGGGATCCTATGCAAGAGACAGTGTCATGCATGATCCTCATCCAAATCATGAATAATCTAGAACGACCTGTTTGGTCCTTGGATATTTTGCAGGGATATAGGCAATACTGCCCTGACTGCAGCATGTGACCTGAAGCAATATATCTTTGCAGGGGATAAACACTAATGACACGTTTGCAAATGCCGTATCAAGAATACTCTGTGGTAACAGCTGCTCAAGCAGAACTTGCTGCAAATTAAAATCCGTGACATTGTGGATTTGGAGTGGAGAAGGTTAGCAGGGACAGTGTCCCTGGTCCCAGGTACAGGCCCGGGGCTGTTCCCTTCCTTGCCCTTGCAGCTGGTTGCTGTTGCCCTACAAAATGTTGCTATTTTGACAGCTCGGTAAAAGAAGACGTGCAGGTGTTAATCTAGGCTGTCCCTGGGATTGGGTACATCCCTGTAACAGCAGGGCCAAGCCCTCCTATTTCCTCCAGCTGGGGTTTCATCACATTAGCCAGAAGAGCTGTGCATTTTCACCTGGGGCTTTAGCTTCTGGTCTCAGTGCAGGGATGCTTGCACTTCATCAAGCTCCGTGGACAAGAGCAGGAAGCTGAGCAAACACAAAGGGCAGCCTGTGTTCCTCCCACCGCGAGATGGAGGCAAAGATACGCGTCTTTGGGCCAACCTTACAGGAGGCAAAACCACCTTTTCTTTCCTTGACTTAGAGAGAAGGAGAAGGGTTCAGCAAATCAGGGGCAGGATTTGGCCAGCTGGTGATTTTGCATACAGTAGGTTGCAGGTCTTACGTGGAGAAAAATGTTAGTTAATCATCATCTTTTACTTTACTGCAATTAACTCTGTTATGCTAATACAGTCTTACTGATTAAAGACCCTGAGCTTCCCTCTAATAGTCCTGAATTACTGCTAGGATAATGAGATTTCCATTTCTAAACGTCCTGTGCGTGCCATCCATATCACATCTGTATTCATGTACATTCCGAATATGAATTCCTCTCACAACATTTATATCAAGCATCCTTCCTACATCAAAAATACCATGCCACATTCAGTTAAAAACAGCTTTCTCATGTTTTATCACTCAGTTTAATACTATTATTATTAGCCCTGTGTTATTACTGCTGTATATTTAAGCAGGTGCAACACTTGGTGTATAAGGCTGAGCTCTGAGGGACGTGGGACAGTGGGTGACACCGGATGTTGGTGCTTATTCATCGTGCCTAATATATCCTTGTTGCACCAAGGGTACACATACAGTAGTGATATCACACACAGTGACGGTGAACCAGTGAAATCACATTACTGCTGTGGAGATAATAAGCTTGTTTTAGGACAAGGCTGATGTGTTGACCTGAGCTTCAAATGACCTCTTGTGATGCCTTTTTATCCAAAAACTCAGCTCAAACTCTCACTTTGCCGGCTCCAGGTTACCAGGTCTCACAACACCTTTCAGGAGCAAGCCCATGCCTTGGCTGACTCGAGGGGCTTCAAATTTAATTTTGTTCCAGCTGCCTCATTCCAAATCAAGAGCACAATTTTTTTGCTATGATTTATGATGTATTAAATGTTAGAAAGATGGTGACCATTATTAATGAAGTTGAAGTCTTTCCTAGCCATAAGTGACCATAAAATTGTATCTGAGCTAATGCCATTTCAACAAAACATAGTATGCTGCGATCTTAGATACCAGCAAGAGGCCAAACATGTTGCATATCCTTTTTTATGGTCTTCACAATATTAGTCCAATTTGCAGAACAAACACATTCAACCCTCAGCCTTTGTGCCATGACCCATGAATAATACTGCTAATAGGATTGACATGTCTGACCAGTGCTCCGGGACAAAACTCCTGTTGAATTTGGTCGGAGCCACTCCACTTCCCACATTCTTCCTGCAAAACCTCTGCCATCGTCTCCTCAGAAAGGCACTTGCAGCCCAACCAAGCTGCAATAATATCTGAACCACCTGAAGGATAAATGTGCTTTGCGGTTGCCTTTTCTCCCTTTAGCAGAGGCATAAGCAACATTTTTTTACAATAATAAATTTTGTAGCCAGCCCAAAGGGGTTAGGCTATCTCCCACGCTTGGCAGTACTGAGGAAGTTATATGAGTCTGAGTTTTATATGGTTTATACTATTTTCCAGTCCTACTCAAGTAATGTATGCTAGCTCCACTTGGATTTTGGGTTTAAGTCTTCAAGTTACCAAAATTTTCCATAAAAATAACATTAGCATCAGCTTTTCCCCTTGCTTCCTTGCTTCTCCCTTGCCTAAGGGCAGCATCAGATTATTGTATCTGGAGGCTGTTAGAATGAAAACTGTGTTAGACCAAGGCTGGAATAATGTTTGATGCTCATCTTCACAGGGAGAACCTGGTGCCCTATAGACCTCTCTGATTTTATATATTTATCAATTTGGTAAGAAGACCTCAGTCTGTTTTATGAAAGGAGATGGTGTTTCCCTGGAAGGTATGAGAGGATCTGGACAGAGACTTATTCTGTTTTAATTGTGTCCTTAATTTCCCTGGCCCACGGCATGACAGCAGCAGTGCTGGGAAGGGAGCTCTGGAGGTATCCAGAGTGGAGCAAGATTATTGCCCACAGTCCATCAGGACAACCATAATATCTATTATTATTGTTGTTGTTGTTGTTGCTATTATTATTATTATTATTATTAAGAGAGGTTTGACTTATAGGCCTTATTCTAATTTGAGGAGTAGAGCTTGCATGGTGACTCAGGACGCTAATCACTAAGCAGCTTTAGGCAGTGAGTTGAATACTAAAATAAATGATAACTACTAAACCCATTTAATACAGGCTCACACCGACGTTAGTCCTGTTATCAGAGCTGCATTCACTAGGAACAAGAGTTAGTTTTTAAAATACAGATCTTTTTCTTCCTTTAGACTGGCTTGAAAGGTGAGTGCTGCCCCTACAGGGAAAACTGAGAAAATCCAGTGTGATGAAGAAACTTGTGCCAGCACCACAGGACGACAAAATCCCCAAACCATTTGGAAATGGCAATCCCCAAAATCATGTGAGGTGAAGGATAAATACAGGGTGTGACCAGAAAAAGCCTCAGGGATTGGATCCTGCGACTGAGCAGGAAGGAGAGCTGGCGCTATGTGACCACATCATCTCTGGGCTCAACAGAAAACCACACAAGAACTAGGAGCCTCCAGGTATCATTTTGCTCCAGCTCCTCAGATGCCGTGGAGGTGACACGGTCCAGAGCTCAGTGGCCCACCACAGGTGGACAGCCCTGTACGTGTGCACAGTTTCACTCCAGACAGGGTTTTTTGGGTCTCCAAATTAGGTGACTTGAAGACAATCTGGAGGCACCATCCTGTTTTTCAACTTGACACAGGGTGGACAGCAGGTTCGGGAGGGAGCATGCCCTTCTGCTCCACACTGGAGGCCACATCTGGGTACTGGAACCAGTTTGGGGCTCCAAGGGATCTCCAAAGCAGAGCAAGTCTGGGGACGCCTTAGTAGTGGTGGGTGGGGACCAGGACATGTGATGAGAGTCTGGAGGAGCTGGGCTCACTCAGCTGGAGACCAGAAGGTGAAGATCCAACAGCATCTCCCCCAGCCCAAAGGGGTCCTGGAGGCTCCGGGGCCAGACTCTGCTCGGAGTGAGAGCCCCAGAGGCACCAGCACAAGCTGCAGCAAGGGAAACCCTGGCTGTCCCCAAGGCAACAGCCTGTCCCTGTGCAAGTGGGGTGTCCCTGGGAAGGGGTCCCGAGCGTTGGGGGATCCCCATCCCCAGGGATGCCCTGACTTGCCCAGACATGGCCCCCAGTGACCTGCTGCAGCGTTGGCCCTGTTGGGAGGGGGGTTGGGCCGGAGACCCTCACCCCAGGGAACCTCCAGCCTGTGATGGCACATCTGACCCGATGGTGAGACATTACTTTTGAGGTGACCATCTCCAGGACCTGTTGGAGAGCGCAGAGTTCCGTGCTGGCTGGGATCTACTCCTAGCAGATGGATCCAGGGAATTACTGAATGGCTATGGTAGGATGGAGCAGAGACTTCGCCTCTTCTGCATCTGTGAAGCACTCAGTCCCCATTCATCTTACTTCAATGTAACTGTTACGCCACCTTGCCCCAAGGAATCTGCCCCTTCCCAGACTCTGCCACATTGCAAATTCAGCCTTGAGCACTTGCAAAGCCATTTCCTGCCATTCACACTCTGGTCTGAGAACAAACCTGCTGGCAAAGTGAATACAAGGAGCATCCGCAAGGTAATCCGTCTCCTCTTCAGAAAGCTAGGAGCTAATTGGGGCTCCCCAAGTCACTGCAAAAACACAGCTGTGTGACTGCCCCTGTGAAATCCCACCTCTGTGCTGCTGATTACGCAGAGCAAAGTTTTCTTCTTCTAACTCTTGCCCACAGGAAAAAACCTGAATTTTAACCATTCTGTAATGAATGCCTCTTAGGCTGCTATAAAGACCTGTGCTGCCAGACCTGCCCGAGCAGGCAGGCACCGTCTACAGGGAGGAGAATGCGGCAGTGCCGGCTCAGAGTGGGCCAGCTCCAGTCAGGCTCATCAAATTCACTTTTACGTTTATTTATTTACAGTTAATGTTAGGGGTCCCCGAAAAAAAAAAAGCTTTTTGAATGAGCAGCACTAGCATTGTGGGAAAAATCGAGGGCTGCAGCATGTGAGATGCAGTTTCGATAAGAGTTTCAAAGCAAATCAGATCAAAACTCCTACCACTGCCTGCAAGAGCACAGAGATAACAGCCCTGCTGAGCCGTTGTCGTAACACTGCTGTATCTGTCTCCTTGTATCGTTTGCTACCCTCCAACACGAAGAGGGTAGCACAGGGCCCTCCATCAGCCGCACTCCTCCTTTTCAATTCAGCAAGAGAGATGAAAAGTGCATGCCAGCACTGGCATTAAAATCCTGCCAGCAAAAATAAACTGGCGCTGGAGACTGTTCTGGTGAGGAGCGATGCACAATGTGGGAAAGCCGTGCGGGTTTCCACAAGCCTTGTCGGGAGCAGGCGCTCGCTCCTTGGAAGAGGAGGCAGCACAGAGCATCGGAGCCAAAGATGACGGAGAAGAGGGGGTGAGTGATACGAAAAGCTGCCATTCTCTGGAAACACATCACTGCCTGAAAAGAAAATGCCTTTTTTACCTAATAAGAGCAGCAAACCCCGTTAGCAGTGATGGAAATAGGGAGAATAACTTCCTGTGTTTGTTGTGTGCTGTGTGTGGCATGGGGGTCCCCTTGGGATGCTGGCAAGAAGTGTGTCACTGGCTGAAGGGGCCGGGAGCAGCGATATCTGCAGTGGGAGACATGGTACCATCTGCTCCATCCCACTCCCAGTCCCATGGCTACTCATTGTCTCCCACCCACGACTGTGTGGTGGCAAGTCTGAGCCGCAGCATTTATTCTCCTGACACTTTTATGGGATCCCCTGTCACCCCTTTCATTATCCAATGGGAAATGCCTATCATGGTGCTAAAGGAAATGTTGTACGGAGACATTGCAAGGATGAAATGGTGGTGCTGTGGGCTCTCCTACTTGTGGTCCCGAAGCCCACAGACACGTCCGGTCCCTGGAAGCAGTGTCCCAGTCCAGGCAGGACACTCCACTTGCACGTGGGATGCTCTGGGCACGTGGGACAGCCCTGTGCCGAGCACAGCCAGCCTCTGGAAAACCCCATGGGTCCTCCCCTGGTAACAGTTGGCTTGTTGTCTCCTTTGAATTGTCTTGTCTTCCTTCTTTTACTGTCTTTTGTGCCTCTTTTTCATTTTTCTTTCTTTTTCTATTTAAATAAGGAAATGGTTGCTATTGCCCTGCCTCTGTTAAGCGTTTCTCCTTTTATTTCAAATTTTGATGCATTTTCCCCCAAAGACACATGCTGTTTTAATCAGGAGCAATCAGCCATTAAAACCAGATTAATTAAAGAAATGAGTTTACGTATTTTTCTAATTATCTGAAACAAACAGGAGGAAAACTCTACAATCTTGCATTTATAATGCCATTTGCCTGCAACAGATCACTGGATAATATCACTGCTGATCTGAGAAGATGACGCCATGTCACCATTAATCACTTGCTTGAATAATAAAATAGCTGAATTAGAATCTACTGCATCTTTTGGAAGTAGATATTTTAGTCTATTTTACCATTTATGCTGCAGTTAAGAACCCTGCTCTGTAGTTTCTTAAAACCATGACATGTGAATGCAACGTGCCCTTTGCTTGACTCTATTTACAACATATTTAATTCTTATTTTTTGCTCTTCTGCAGCTACTGTTGTCCTTATCACCACCAGGGTACAGGGACAAAGCCCCGTGGGACTGCAATGCGCTGTACAAATTTGGAGCAACGACCACTCCTGCCATGTCTATTTCTAAGGCTTTTAAAAATGTCATGGTCAGTGCAACCCCATCCAACTTCAGGGTTAGTGTAAAGTCACTGAATAAATGATGTCATATGGTGTCAAAATGATAGCAAAATGGTATCACAAAGGCACTGAGTTGATGATGCCATTTAATGTTAAATGGTATCATGGCTAAAGCCACTAAATGATGCAGCCTACATAAATGAAGCCACCTGATGTGATGTCATAAATACCATCAGTGGGTAAATGACATCATGTGGTATCAAGTGATGTCGTAAATGAAGTGACTGGGTAAATGGTCATTACTGTACTGAAAGATGTACCTACAGTGAGTGTGGTAAGATGAAGAAGGTTATTGAAATTTTATTTAAATTAGTTTATTATTAGCTCATTAATAAAGTATTAGTGTGCTAATAGTAAATGTATTACATCTAAATAAAAATATGCCTTCAAATTGAATGACATTAATTTATTAATTACTGGTCAATACCTAATGATTATTAATGACCATGATCTATTAGCATTTTCCTGTTCGTTCATTCCTGTGTGCATCAATTCTGATTAATTGATTTAATCAAAGCGCCAGCAGGAGAAACCCCTGGCTGAGCGGAGCCGTGGGTTGTCCCCTCCTGCTCCTGCAAGGGCACCTCCATCCATTCGAGCCCCTCGAAATGATGTTATCCGGTGCTGGGGTGCCCTCTCAACGTCTTCCCCACCCTCGGCGCTTGGGGACTGGTTGTAGCCCGGCAGGAAAGGTTGTTTTCAGGAACACAAGAGGCTCAGCAGGATTAAGCCCAGGCAGCAGCCCAGGACAGCTATTTCTAAGCCTCAGGGATGGCCCTTTGTCATTCCCAACAGGGAGGTCAGGCTCCCTGGGAATCAATTTGCACAGCCTTCAGGTTCATATTATTTGCCAGAAAATGCCCAACCTAAGGGAACAACCCCAGAAAGGGGCAATTTATTATACAGTTACCCTGGGGGAAGTGTCAGCGACATTAATCCTATTGTAGCATTATCAGGACAGGGTCACAAGAAATGATAGTCAAGGAGAACACAGCACCCTGCCAAAAAGCAGGAGCCCCTGTTAGGAACGTCCCTGTCTTGATAGTGTGGCACAAGGGGAGCAAATAGAAAGATATAAAGTGACGGGGATTGTCAAGTCCCCCACAGGCTCCACTACCCCAAGGAGGATGCACTGGCAGTTCCAATAAGGCTTTTCGTCCCTAGCATGACTGGATGGGTGCTCGGCACTTGCCTGGCATTGCTTCTAGCTGATGCCCTTTGCTTTCGCCTTCCTAAACCCTTCCTGGCACGACCACGCTCATGCAAGCCAGCCTTGCAAAGCTTTGGTAAGAATCAGATTTTAAGCCTGGTCAACTTGGGAAAAAACAGAACCGAGCAGCTGGTACTAAATCTACTCACAAATAAATCCCTCCTCAGGGATGAGAGAATTGAAGCCGTCGATGCCTGGGTTGTCTTCAGTGACTAACCCAAGAAAAGATGGAAGTGACTGAATTAAAAACAAGGTCGTGTCAACAAGAGCGAGGGGGAGGACAGGAGTTGCCTGGAAGGGTGCAGGAGGGCAGAGGCGTTGGTGATACATGGGGGGTCTGGTCTCCCTGTAAACTCCTTGTTTAAGGCAGTATTTTGTTAGCTTGGAGGGTTTACAAGGTGCTTTCTTGCTCTGTGTGAGAAAACCAAGGAGTTCTGGCTCAGCTCTGGAGGTCTGGTCCTGTCCATTCACCTACAGAAAACCTCCTCTGCCTGTATGGACGGGCTCAGCACTGCCAAAAAGTTGGGGGACCCAACACGGCACCTGCATTTCTCACTCATTTCCATGATGACATCCAGGAGATGTCAAGCAAAGGGTGGTAAAATATTGGCCAATACAACACTCAGGCTCTGTTTTCCTATTCAGAGGAAAAAGACACATTTATATTTAGCCCATGAGTACTGGGCATTGACAACCAGGTAAAAACTGGATTGTAAATTATTTGCCTGGGAGAAAAGTCAAGTGAAATCTCGTGCTGGATTTCCCCAGCACCCTTCTTCTAAACCATCCTCTGCCACCTGTGTTTCCCCTCCCAAGCAGTTTGCACAGGGCAAAAGCTGTTGCCTGGATCCTGAGGTTAAACAAAACTTGTTCCCTCTTCATCAGGACTGATGAAAAAGTGTAAAGAGCTGCAGGTCCTGGCTGATCTCGAAATGTAACTTTCACACTGGCTTAAATTTGAGTTTTATTACACAGACAATTTTCCCTCTGAATGGCTAAACTTCATTTTAAGAAACTGCGGTATTTGGTAGTTCTTACAGAGCAGCAGGACACCATTGTGTTTCACCCATTCCCAGTGCATAAATTATTATTTATCCAAGCTTAACTTTGATTTTGCTTGGGTAACATCTGCAATCACTCACTGATTAGGATAAGTCATTAGGTGGGTTTTTTTGGATTTCTGTATGTTTGTGTGCCAAGATCAGCAACAACTGCCTCTTGCTCGATGTTATTGTGACATACTGGCACATCCAGTCACTCCCATGTGTGTTTTCAACCTCCTGCTGCCTGGGAGAAGGGTAGATGGATGTGGCATGGCTCTGCTATCTCCACAATCTGCTGGCTAGCAACCACCTTGGAGAGATAACAAATGCCTGAAATACAGGAAAAATTTTAATCAGACCTTGCAGATCTTCCCACGCTGGGGAACAGACCCGCGGGAAAGCAGGCTCAGTGCAGGCAGGTATCCCCATTGCCTCTGTGGGCACCGCAAAATGCTTTTTACCTTTTTGGATAGGAAAAAAACCCTCAACTTTTTTTGCATTAACAAGGCACAATTTGTTTAGTGTGAGGTTTGAAGTAGGACATGAGGTATTAGTGTTCATGGAGCTAAATTCTACCCTCTTTCTACCTGGAGAAGATGACGTCCAGAGGTCATTCCCAAGCTAAGTTCCCCTGTGATTTTGTTTTAACTAAGACTTCATTAATGACAGCTGACTTTTCATGTCTCCAGAGCTCCTGATGTAATGACAGAGGTGAGCATTAGCCCAACGGCCAGGAGCAGCCCCTGGAAAGTGAAACAGAAGCAGACGTCAGAGTTTGCTCATTGCTCTCAGGCCAGCAGCCGGTCGCCCTGTTCCTGGATCACAGCTTCCCTGCGGAAAGGGAACGGCTCCCCAGGCCAGCACCCAGCGCAGCCTCACCTCCAGCAGGACCCCCAGCCCAGCTCCATCAGGATGCCAGCCAGGTTTAGCTAGAACCCCTCACACCCTGCTACACCTCATCTGCTTGTTTTATGGAAAAAGCAGTGGGTTTCACGGCGGGGAACGACCTGCCCTGCCGTCCTGGGCTTTAAATCCCGCTGGATAAACGGCTTCTGGCAGCGCCTCTCCCTGACAGGTCACCGGCCTCCCCTGACAGGACTGCGGCCCCGCCGCACACAAGATGGCGGCGCGGGATGACACGGCGGNGGATCCGCCCGCCCGGCGGCCGCGCCGACCCGATCGAACTCGAGGTGCCGCAGGGCTTCTGCGCCGCACGGTGAGCAGCGAGCCGCCGCCTCAGCGCGGGGCGGTGCGGTGGGGCCGGGCACAGGCCCGGGGGTGGCGGCGGTGGGACGGGGAGGCGGGTGACAAGCGGAGACGGGGCCGTGTAGCGTCATGGCTGGGCCGCGGCTTGGGGGTCCCGGCTCCTCAGGCCGGCGGCGGACCCCGGGGGATCTGTGGGGGGTGTCGAGGCCCCCTCAGCCCCTGGGGGTCCTGGGGGGGCTCGAGTCCTCTCAGCCCGGGGGGCCTGAGGAAGCTTGGGTCCCCTCAGCTCGGGAGTATCTGGGCCCGTCAGCCCAGGGGGGACCGGGGAAGCTGCGGCCCTCTCAGCCCGAGGGAGCTCAGCTGGTGCCCTCGGGTCCGAGGGCTGCAGTCTTCTCGGCCCTGGAGCAGCTCTGGTCCCCTCAGCGCAGGGGGCTGCAGTCCTCTTGGCCCCGGGATCCAGGAAGGGCTCTGGTCCCCTCAGCCCTGGTGTCTGGTGAGATCTGTTCCCCTTCTCCCCAGGGTGTCTGAGTGGGGGGTCCAGTTCCCCCTGCCCCAGAGAGTCTGGGGGGCATGTGGTCCCCTCAGCTGGGGTGGGACCGTAGGGGTGAGCCCCGTCCCCTCAGCCCAGGTGGGGCTTTGGCCTGGGCCGCCACTCAGACCCAGGGTTGCCTGGTCCCCACTTCCTGCTCCAAAAGAAGCCAGAGGCGTCCACTGCAAGTGTGAAGGAGATCTGTACCATCTGCATGACTTTGAGGGCCATAGTGGTGGCATTGGGGCTGTACCGCCTGCCTGGGCCTGAGGTTTGCTGGGTGACAGTGGCCTGAGGGTCTCAGGGACTAAGAGGCTGGAAGGCAGAAGGGGGGTGAAGAAGCAGAGGCCTCACCATCAGGCAGGCAGGTGTGCTTCCCATTTACTTGTGAAATTGCTTGCTGATTGACGGGCTGCATTATGTGGATTTTTTGGGGTATATAATGCATGTGGCTGTCTTTTTACTGTGCTCCTGCTGGAGGCCCTATTTTGATCAAGGTTTCTAATTTATTCTGTCTTATGTGAAAACCTCATTAAAGAAGGCCTCAGTGCCTTCAGGCACTGTAAATACACGAGGCAAGGATGGAAAGAGAGAGAAAAGAGTATTATTTGTAAAAAATGGGAGCTCTGCCATATTGACATGGTGCTGGTGAAGCTTGCTGATGCAGACAGCCTGTCTAAGCAGAGCTGGAAATGGGATGTCGATGGACGTCCTTGTGTCATTTTGACCGATGGCAGCATTGGTGCATCGTGGTGTGATGACAGGTTTTGCAGCAATTCCTTCAGACTCTGTTCTGCCACTTCAGGTCTGCATGGGTGAAAATGATTTCTGTTGGCTTTCATGCCTGTTTGCGAACCAGTGTAAAATACAGACATGGTGCCTGACAACTGAAGTCAGTGGACACTCTGCTGTTGGTCTTGGTGTGTTTGGGCTTGGCTATGTTTGTTTGGAGAGTGGATGTTGCACTGGAGTAATACGTGCTTCTGTTTTATTAAATATAGTATTTTGATGGGCAGTGGAATTGCTTCAGCTTTGTGAACTTGTTTAGAGTTTGGAAAGAGAATGCAATCAACCCTGGTTGGCAGACAAAAGATAGACGCTACTTTTACAATAAAGGTAACAAACTCCCTTTAAATCCAGAGAGATTGCCTTAATTTTTCCAGGTTTGTGCATGTGGAGCAGAATTAACTTTAGCTCAGATGCCTTTAAACTGTGTTTGTGGTCTGTGCAACAAACGGTGATTCCCAAATCATTCATCATGCTTCTTCGTCTTTCACATATCAACCTAGAGATAAGGTGTCTCCGCATGGTTAATTAACTTTTAATGAAAACTTGCGACACTTCTAAATTCAATATATCAAAGTATGTGGATCACTTTCAGGACTTGGAGGTATTAACAAATACTATTTGACTAATCAGAGTTAACGGTATCCTCAAAAGGCAGTGGCTTGTTAATAGCACCTTCTGTGTACCTGTTCTTCCATGTATATCATTGCTTCTCTCAACACTCGTCAAGCGTGAATAGGTGGTGCTTTTAATTAAATAATTATTGAATTCTTTTGAACTGAGCATGTGGAGGAAGAACACATGCACTATGGGTGATGAGAGCTTAAAAATTCCTCCCGTCTTCTGGTTGCTGCTGCTCTGCCTTGTTCAACGTTGGTTAATTGGTGCGCTAAATATGGGTGGCCTGGGACTAACTCAGATTTAATAGCAATTTCAGTTTGGCTGTAAGGAATGGTTGCCCAATTAAAGGCTTTTTAACTGGGGCAACAGGACATCCAGTAAAAAAAATGCTCAGACAAAAATAATCCAGACCCTTGTTCTCTAGCATGTCAGGAAGGGCCTGTTTGGAGTAAAAAGAATAAATCTGTATAGTACCATCAAAAAAAGAACTAGGAGACTTGCACATGGCCGTGAACGCTGGTTTTGTTGAACGTGATGTGAGATCTTTCTCTAATGCTGTGGTTCACGCAGACATGTGCAGGAAGGATTTTTAAGGCTTCACAGCGAGGTGGGTCCAAACTGTTCTTTGCTGAAATAGAGCAGAGCACCTGAATGCTATTTCAGTCGTAATTCAAGTGCAAAATATCAAAAACAACTATACGTGGAAAAAATGCTCTGAAGTAGAGGTGAGCTTAAAATGAGCTCAAAAACCTGAGTTTTGAGGTTTTTTTAGAATCTGAGGGTCATGAACTGAGCTCCCCTGTACTGTCAGTGTCTTCCAAAGGATTTTAGTGTCTCAGAGGCTTTTTTACACCCAGGGCACCAGCATGCAGATAGGGGCAGGCAGCCCTCCAAAGGCTGATGTTCTGCATGACTCCTGTGCTGTGGATTCAATACTCCGGCTTTTAATACAGCTTGAATTCCCAATGTGTGTGGCATCATTCAAGTTGATAATTAAGTCCTTCCCCCCCACACCCCCTACCCCGCAAGGGCTGGGGGAAATTCAGGTCTGAAGAAAGCATGAAACCTGTTGGCTTTTTGTGGCTCTTTCACCTCAAATATATTTTATGCTTTTAAAAATCTATTTAGCAGAGGCAGTGTTTGGTGCAGGTTACTTGGGCTTGTTTTTTGTTCATAAAAGGAACATCCATCCTTATAAGCTACTACGTCTAACTGGTTTCCCTGTGCTGCGTATAGTTCATTAATGGTTCATTAATATGAATATTTAAACATATTTAAAACGTGTGTCTGTATTGCTTCTGCTCTTACCAAACGCGTTAATGTAGTTGAGGGGGCAAAAAAAATCTTGGAAGTACCACCTGAGCTTTGTTCTAATAGCTCTTGACTAAGAGCTGTTAAGAGTAAAGAAAGTCCAATTTAGGAGACTGTGACATGTATCTTAAAGAAATGCAGCTTTTAAAATGTAGTTATTGCTGTTGCTGGTCTTTACAGTTCACTCATCCAAATCAGAGGAGCAAAATTTGTCCTGTTGATGGCTCCTTCATCGGCTTGTGCAGTTCTGCTCTGGTATCCGATTACACATCTGTATTCAAAGAAAAACACTAATAGATCTTTATTGGGAAAGCATCTTCGCTAACTGTAGTTTTTGCTTGTGCTAATTTGCTTAGATTTAAACAAACAAACAAAAAAACCTCCCTCTGTTTTACCATGACTTTGAAGCTTTTTTCTCTCTCAGGCTTCCCAGCACGGTCTGCCTTCTGATTTTGAAGCTCTTTGGAGGTAGCTTACTTTGTTTAAATGGAGATAAGGCAAAGCATATTGTCACTTGGAAAAAAAAAAAAAAACCAAAGGAATCCATGAAGTCCAGTAGCTTTGTGTCCTTCTAATGCAGGAACCATAGTCGTGTGAAAACTGGCAGCTCTCTTACCAAGCTGGGTGAGGCGCAGGTGTGTGGTGGGGAGGTAGGGTGGCAGAATTCCTTGGGTGTGCTCGCTGGGCTGGCTTCTTGGGGTGCAGCGTTGTGTCCTTATCAGCCTGCTGGGACAGGGCTTGGAAAATTTAGCTCTCCTGTGAGTATCAGTCGGTGTGAGTCTGGGGAACGGTGGCAGGTGGAGCTGTGTTGCCTAAGCCTTCATCAGAAAAAGAGGTAGGAGGAGACAGAAGTAAAAGCAGTAGAAGACATTGTAACTGCTGTCTTAGGAACTGAAACAGCCTTACATTAGGTGTACTGCCCCCAAAATCCAGCAGTTTGGAAGGAGATCTTCTTGAATAGAGCAGCTGCTTTTCTTCTTTGCTCTTCGATTATGTGCAGCTGTAGCTGTGTGGTGCATCTGAAAAGAAGAGCTTTTGCAGCCTTGGTTTAAGAAGGATTTTTAATAACTGTCATCTCTTCCTGTCCAGTGCAGCCTACACCTTTAATTTCCTTGACTAAAAAAGAGCATCGCATTTTGGAGTGTCTTACACTAATGGACCAGCAAGGAAAATTGTATTAGCTTAGCTTTGTGTGTGTTGAACGCCATTAAATGTCACTTGCAAATTTAATGTTGGGAGCACTGAGATTTGTGCTAATTGAATTCAAAGTCTTATACTTGAATTTGTTGAAATGGCAGATTCAGAACATTGAAATGCTTTAATGGGAGAGTGTATAAGCGTTTGCAAATTTGCTCTTGTAAGAGAATCTAACAGTGCATTTGTATAGATGCAAGGGGAGACCCTGAGCGGACAGATCAGGTTGCAATGAAACTTTAGTCTCTCTTGTTTATTATGATGTGGTGACAACTGGCAAAATCCAGTATATTGGAAGTTTTTGTGCTTGACCTCTGTTCAGGGTCATTGTTGACACTAACTTAACCTTAAATACTTCTATAAAAATGGTAGAGAATATAATGCCTTTCTCTCAGTTCAAATTAAATTTCTCCTTCTCCTGCAGCCGTAGTTTTAGGTACTAATGGAGAAAGGGTAATTGTTTGGGCTCTTGGTCTTTAAACTCTATTGTGCTTTCTTCAGTTGTCCATGGGTCTGACTTCTGGATTTTTTTTTTTATGCATGAAATAACACCTTTTGCATCTGAAGGTGTTTGGGGTTTTTTTTCCTGTTTAGGTGGTGTTTCTTTTTTTTGTTGTCTTTTTTGTTTGTTTGTTTTTTGTGTAGAGGACAGTCTGCACAAAAGCTCTGGCATTTAACACTTCTTCTTTATGCTTAACTTCAGCAAAATAACCAAGGATTAAATAGACACAGAAAATGCTCTTGCCATCTACAGGAGACACTACTGCTGTGCTTTTTGCAAGGTAGAGTATTAAAGATACTACCCTTGATTGGAAGGAGTCATAAAGATTGTTACTAGGCTTTCCTAGCAGTGTAAATCTGTGCTTCTCTAGATAGCACGATCCTTTTAAGAAGTTTGTCTTGAAAAGCTTCCATAAAATCTCTTGATACCATGCTTTGACCTTCTGCCACTGAGCTGGCATTTCATATGAGCTTCTGGCATGAGCTCTCCTGCCACTTTCAAGTAAAAATTTACCAGGCATTGAAAAGTTTGACTCCACAGTTGAGCACTGTGCCAAGCTATAAAAGCCCTATTTGTACACAGAATGGATTTTTGCTTGCTAGGAAGGCTTGGTTAGCGCTTCAATAACTGCATAGGAATGACTTTGAATCTACATACTAATGAAACAGCTCCATCTAAATCAAGCTGTAGTGTCTCTTCGGCTCTGAAGTCTGTACTTTGTCTTCCTTGTGGCCCTGCTTTTCTCCATAGTTTTATGTAGTCAGATTATATTGCTCTGGAAAACTTTGTCAGGGAAGTTAATTTAAAACTATTTGAAAGGCTTAAAAATGACTCCTGCTGTTACGATGATGAAAAAGACCTTGAAAGCGCCTTGAGAGCAATTGCTGCAAAAATACCTGCTTGGCTATGCGAATGGCGTACAGTTCCCAGAGCCTGCTCACTAATCACTGATGAAGTAACTCCCAAGGTGGCCACCTTCAGTGCAAATACCGTTAGCCAGCTTGGCTAGTGATGGCACATGAGGGCTCAAGGTCGACTTGCTTTAAATGGAGTGAAAATCCAGTGCCAGCAGGTGAGTCAGACAGTGGGGAGCATGGGGAGAGCTTTGCTACTTACAGAGGGTACGTGAAGAATATAAAGTGTCAATGGCCTGTGGATTTTGAGTGTCTGGGGAATACATTCTAGTTAAGTGAACAAGACTTAGAGGAAGGAAGAGGAACATAACATGTTCTTCTCAAAATGCTGGAGTTGAGCATTTGAGGGGCAGGGTGCTGAGCAGAAGCAGCGTGATGGTAAGTGATATTCAAAGCAGCAGAGTGAACAAAGCAGGAGCGGACAGAAAAGGGTGAATGCAAGCCTGTGAAGGTCCCTACTAAATGACTTGACAGAACACATTGTTCTGTTTCCACCAGTACTTCTGGGATGCCAGGGTATGCGATTAATAGAAACATGATTTTATGGAAGCAGCTCGCATTTGCCAAAAGCAATACTTAGTAATGGGCTAGGGTTTCTTATCTACTGTTCATGAAACAGTGCAAAAGCCTTATTTCGCAGTAATGAGCAATTATCTGCAAATTAACAAAATGACTTGTCAGATATTGCCTTTGTTTTCCCGCATGTGCAATTTCGTATTTCAGTTTTCCTCCCTTTTGAAATGTAAATAGATGGTTTATTAAAGGACACTTTAAAAACAAAAACAAGGCCTAAAGCACGTTTATCAGAAGTGGTTTATTTGCATTCTGCTACTTAGTTCAAAATTTCTTTGGGAATGCTTGCAAGAAAACGAGTATCTGTGCTGAGAAGAGACAGCCCCATATAGCCACGTGTCTCGTCTCAAAGCATCTATAATGCTTTTTTGAGAGGGAATGCTCATTCATACTTAATTCAACTGCTAGTTCAATAAGTATAAGTGGCTATGAGAATATATGTATCTGACAATCACAGACCAATTTATGTTACCTTGCTCAGAGCAAGACTAACCTCGAAGGTATGTCAGATTTTTAAGGGTCCATTTGGGTTTTGAAAATCTCCAAGGAAGGAGATCTGTCATTTTAAGAACCTAATGTAGGCTTTGGGGAGAGGGGGTTCCCACCTCATGCGTAGAAGGCAGTCCATCCTGCAAGCTATATTCAGTGTTTCTCAGTGCCAAGGTGAGATGGGAGCCGGGGAGAGGGAAGAACTTAAAATACAGATGATATTTAAGATACAGGTGCACCAGAAGAGGCTGTTCGCTGTTCTCTTCTCTGTGCCTGTCCAGCTGAGCTGATGTTCTCAATGAGCTACCAGTTACTCCTCAGAGATCTTAACTTCTGAATGACGCTGCTTAACTCACAGTTCATCACGGCACAAGTGAATTGACCAGCATCATTTTATAGCTGCCTACAGGGAATTCTCCTTGGCCATTTCATTGAGTGTCTGCCAATCTTTAAAATCCTTTTATGATTCTTCCCATTAGATGACTTCTTTGCTAATATCACACAAAGTACTTAAGAGGTTAGAAGTAGATTGTTTGCATTAACTTTGTAATCCCTCTCACACTGGTAATAGTGCTTTAATACTGTCCATATGTAGTTGGATATGAGCAAATATTTAAAATAATTGTCCACTACAAAAATGTTTGCTGTCTTCGTACATTGTTTTGTATTTTATTTGTTAACGATCTGGGAATCTTGTTTCCATGTTCAGGTCTTCCTTTTCGATCTTTTTGTGATTGTAGCCTGAAAGCAGTCTATACGCTAGAAATCATAGGGAATTGTTCTGTTCCTTCAAGTGGTTTCACTGTAATAGCTATGTGTTGACATTCAGCCTGCAGGATGCAATGCCATGCTACTAAATTAATTACTTGCATTTATTTGCAGATTGGATAATAACCCAGTCAGTGTTTGGCCCTTCTTCTATAAGCTTCGCAAAAACTGTGAAGTGGATAATGCTTTCCCTGCCTCCATCTAGCTGTGCTTTCCGGCACATGTGTTGCAGTGTGTGATCTTTGTATTGGTGCAAAGACAGCCTTACACCATTGGGAATGGGGTTATGCATGTGTTCCTGTTACGTGCAGCTGTGGGGACACCGAAGCTCCAACTTCTGCAAGGTGAAAGTTCTAAAGTCTGGTCTTGCTGCCTGTGCAAAGCTCATCATAGCAAATGAAAAAGTGGAAACATCTTGATAATTATGAAAATCCAGGTCATATTTGAGTTTGTTCACCTGATTTCAAGAAAAAATAATCTGTGGTTTGTCTAGACTGCTTACTAAATATAATTAATAAACTATATCTAAACACTTTAAAGCACGAATATATTTAGAAAGACAATTTTTACATTGTGTGAGAAGGATTCGTTTTTCTTGTGACCTGCATTGAGGTGAAACCTTTATGTCTTTCATAGGTAAGGTGCTACTGCTTGTAATTGCCTTGTGTTTCCAGCTGTATTGTGCATAGTTCGACCTTACAGGGTGTAGTAATTTCAAAGTAGCTGGATATATAAATGTACAATCCAATAAATAAACCTTACCCCTTTTTGAACATCAGAAAAAGTAACTGCACCTCATAGTCTTGGTTGCTCGTATGTAGTTGGGGTGCACAGTTCAGTCCCATCTCTTGTGTAAGTTCATGCATAAATGTTGTCATTAAGACTTTGACTAATTGCATGGTGTTTAATATGCATGCAAATGCTAATAAGGGTGGCATGCTATTTTCTAAAGGATCCTAGTTGATTTATTACAAATTTTCATTTAAGTAGCAACGAAAATCTTTTTGATGTGTTCAGCATGTGGACCATCTCCAGATGTTCACTGGAGATGAACTGCTTGAATTTCCTAGAGTGAGGGAGAGTGGTTTTCACTGGTGCAAGTACTTTCTGAGCTGGTGGTTGAGGTAGCATGGTGGCTTGTGGCAGGAGGCTTGCCACCCTGGGACTCAGGTGAGGTGTGAATGCCTTGGAGCTATGAGCTCTGATCCCTATAACTAAATCCCTGCTTTTAGGTTGTGAGGCTGAAGATTCAATTCCCAGAATTGAACCAAAAGTTTAGGTACAACTGTTCAAAGTGAGCTTTCTGGGGTGGATTAATTCATGGCTCTCATAGAGCTCATTTCACCCCTGACTCCTTCTCTTCATCTCCTCAGTTTCCAGTGTTAAAGAGTGTCCCAGGAGGTTTTGGAGAAATGCATTGTGGTTTACCTAGCAGAGTAGGACCTTATCAAGAGGGAGACAGCAACATGGTGATGTCAGCACGTGGGATTGCGCCCGTGTTTTCTGCCCTCACTAGCACTGTGGTAACTGCGCTGTTACCAGGTCTGTGTCATGCAAAATACTAACAGCAATCTCTGCGCCACTGAAGTGGAAGAACTTCTGCAGTAACTGTGTCGTCAAACTTTTTTTTCTGACTGATGTGTTGTTGATTTTATTTTACATTTTTTTAAAAGCACACCGTGAGAGGCAGTTGTGGGTCTGTAGTAGACTAAACTGAAGTGGGTGCCTCTTTTGTAAGAAAGAGGTGACAAATAAAGCTCCTGCTGGCAGTGAATACCCAATGCAGTGACAGGACCTGTTATGACAGCTGGAAATGCTCAAACTTGCTTGTTTCCCAGTACTTTCCTGAACTAGGATAGTTGGGATAGAACCCAATGCAGCCATAAACGCTTGCGGGACGTATTTTAATGTAACTCTTGTATAATAGACTATGCCATGTTAATTTAGTGCAATTTGCTGCTATCAGAAAGAAACGCTCGCGTGCCATTCTCTTTCCCTGGGCTTGGTGGGTTTTGGGGTGCTGCAGCAATCCTTTTGTGCACCATGGTGTGGGACTTTTCCCTCTGCCCAGTGCAGTCCTGTCCCTTGCTCCCCCAGCAGATGCCCAGTGCTTTCTCTGAGCTGGGGCACAGCCTTGGTGCTCCGGCACTGGAGATGGTGAGGGGCTGGTGGAAACGCCATATTCTCCCCCCAGCAGAAGGGGGTGAAGTGAGCAGTGATGCTGTGAATGGGAAATCCCTGGGAAAGGATCTGGTGGCACAAGAGGAAGCAGAGGAGCAGTGGCAGAGGGCACAGGCAAGAAGCCACTGGGGTATTTGTGGTGCCTGATCTTACTAAGATGCAATTAAGATACTGATGCTACTACATTGGTGCTGTAGCAGCCTTGACTAGTCCATCCTCTAGGAAGGGATTTCAGCATTTATAAAGCCAGTTCCTAGTATTCTAGGTAAAGTGTGTGTGAATGTATGCTTGCCTTTGGGGTGTATTCTAGACACAAAGAAGTGTGAAATCAGAAGTGTGATTTAGGGTGAGAGCTCGCAGGCACAAGGGGTTCAGATGTGCAGTTGTGTATAGTTCTTGCATCCTTTTGTCTTTGTTCTTAATGTTGCTAGTCACTAAAGAGGCAACACAAACTTCAGCTAGAAGGAAGAAAAAGTCCATTTCTTTTCACAGACACCGCAAAGTGAAGCATTTGAACAGCTGAACATGGTGATCTTTCTGTGTTTATAACCTTAAAATTCAGGGAAGAATAAAAATAAATAAAAAGAGGAACGGTCTCTATATTGGCTTCTCGGGAGGCATTATTGTCCTCTTCTGAATTTGAGGATTTGTTCCTTTCAAGGACTGCTTTAAAAACATTTTCATAAAACAGAGGTGAAATACTCTGTGGTCATTTATGTGAAGTGACTTGCTGTATGCTTAATAATAACCCACATATTTTATTTGTGCTGTACTTTGTTTGTTTGTTTAAGTGAAGATCTCAAGTCAGACCCTTAGAAGATAGATTGTCTTGTACAGGGCATGTTAGATTGTCTTGAACGAAGTACCTTTCTTTTTCTAATTGGTATTTTTATTGCTATGATTTACATTCACAGGGTGAGGGCAGCACTGGCCCTCCACTGGCTTCGACAAGCATTAAAGTTAGCTCGGCAGGGAGGAGTGCTATTCCCTTATCTGGAGACTTTCCTAGGTACTTACAAAGCTGCGTACTTAACTTATTCCTCATGTGTAAGTATTGGGATGCAGTATATGCGCAGTAAAGCGACTCCGTATTAAGCACAGCATTTAATAGAAGTATTCTCAGCATGACTTTGCAAGTGTTCCCAAATTAAACCTACCAGTTGTGGTGGTCCTTGTCATCAAAGTGAGTGGAGGTTTGTACAAGGCTCAGAAATGCAACTAAAATTATACACTTTCAAATCACCTCTTAGAGCTGGTCTTCTTGCCGTCCCTCCATGCCTTCAACCTCCTCGCATCCATTCCCACCCTTGTCATGTCCTGTGAGACCCCTACTGCTACCATCTTCCCAGGCTCCTAGATGTCCCTGAGAGGTGGCTGTCACCTGAAGGGTGGAGGGAAGGAAACAGAAACCAGATCTTTCCAGCTACTTGTTATTAGAAAGAGCCAGGGCAGCAATGGGATGCAAGGGGCCTCCAGCTGAGTGCACGGGGGCGGGGGGGGAATTGAACCCCAGCACCGAGTCATAGGGGAGCATCTGCTGTGGAAGGAGAGTAACTTGGGTCCTGCTTAGAAAGGGCAGGTTTTGGCCTCACCTGGAGCACATGGTGTCGGTACCACTGAGTCCTGCTGTGCTGCCGGTGACCTTGTGCGGTATTTGGGGCTTCTGATAAGGTGACAAGGGAAAGGAAGCTTGATATTTACACAGTTGCCTTTGCTAGATCAGTCACCAGGTTTGTGTGTGGTGTTTTTATACTCAAAATGTAGGAAAATTGTTCTGGCAAGTGGTGTCAAGCTCAGATTCTCTTTTCATGCTCACATGCAATTGATTTCCTAGAAATTGCAGGGAGGGGATGAAAATGTTGTTGCAGATTGTTTGTAACAACTGGTAATAGGCGCAGCTGATCAAGCGTAAACTGAGGGCTGGTTTTTGATTGTGCTAAAGCAGGAAACAAAGTCTGGCTTGGTAAAGGTCAGCATCAGAAATTTAGGGTCTGTGTTGATTTTTTTTCCTTAATGAAACTGCTTTTGCAACGCGTGTCAGTCCATCTTTAATCCTACGTAGAAAGCTCCATGGCTATATCTGATGAGGGCAGAACCTGCTGGTGCTTTTGGGACTTCAGCTATCCCTTTTGCAGCTACCAGCTCAGCAGTTAAGCCTATTACAGTAAACCCTTTAGTTGTGCTATCCAGGTTGTTTCTCACCCTTCCCCCCGTCAGACTGTTCAGCAAACAGCCCTCCGAGCGCGGGGGGGGTGGGCACGGGAGGATGCTTTGCCACAGTTACTGCCCCTTTAACAACTAAAAAACAACATGCAGAGCTGCAAGGGAAAGGAAGGAGGATCCTCGTCCTGCTTGTTGCAAGTGTGCGCGTTTGGATTTTCACCAAGCTGTTTGCGATGAGCCAAAATAAAACTCACAAGTGAAGGCATCCCAGTTATGCTCCCACCCAGGTCATACGTGTCACCGTGTCGTGCTTTCTCTGCAAGAGATCATCCAGAAGTACAACCAGGATCACAATGTATGGGTTTCGAGGAGGTCTGCTTTTCCCAGCATGGATGAGGCTGGAGCCAGGGATAAGCGTCCCCCGAGGGCAGGGCAGGGAAGGGAGAGATGGCTGTAATTCCTGGCTGCCTCCCCTTCCTTGCGGAGGGAACGGTCCCATTCCAGCAATTAAGGGGAATTAGCAGTTACTTGGGTAGCCCCAAGACTTTTCAAATGGCTTTTAGAGGCGTGGAACAGATTCCTGATCCCGAGGTGTGTCTAGCTTTTGGGGCCTGTGGTTAGGGGGGAGGTGGATCCAAGCACCAGGCTTTTGCTAGATCCGAGGCCAACTGGCTTGTCAAATCTGCAGAATAAAGTTTGGGTTTTTTTTTTTTTTTTTTTGCTGAAAAGTGAAGTATGTTGTACTACTGATATTTCTAAGGACCTGGGTACTGCAGGCACATAAATTTCTTGCTTACATTGGGAACTGAAAGCAGGCAACTCCAAAAACAAGTCCTGTAAAGCAAGGCTGGTGGGTTACTCCCACGTTGGGCTGCTGAACAGAAATAGGCAGAAACAGCTGTTTTCAAATGGGTTTGTTTAATGTCACGGTTTCGATGTTTTTATGGTACCAGTACTCTTTGGTGTTATGTTACTGTTATCCCTTCTGAATAAGGCATTGTGGGGGTCTTCTTTGCATGCGGGGCAAGGTCCTTTCTACTGATAGTGCCAGGTGCCTTGCTCCTAAGGACGAGTTTTCTCTGCAGCCCCAGCAGCACTTCTCCCTGTTGAGGAAGATGTAGCTCAAGTTTCCTCCTTCTTTTCCATTATTTTTTAGAGAAATTACGTTGTTTTGTTCAGGTCAAATTTGCAAATACATTGCTGGAGCTCGGTTTTTCCTGCCAATTTAGTGGTTTTGCACCTTTCATAAATCATTTAATTAACTGTTAAAACTGGAAGAGGCTGTTTGGCGTTTATAAAGCTAACAGATGCAGTATAGGAGATGGCCTCTCAAAAAGGGAAGTAGTGCAAAAGCCAGTAACGTTGCCCTCGTTAACAAAATTATTTGGGAAGATACTATTAATCCCTCATGTCTGTGCAGACGCAGCTTTCAGACTCCCAGCTATTAGTACTTTTAGCAGGAGCAGACCACAGCAGAGAATTCCCCCCTCCCTCACCAATCCAGTACTTTGTTTTCTTCAGGGAACTTGCTTGTCTTTCAAAAACCATGATTTGGTAACTGGATGCAATATCAAAGTTTACCACGGAAACTGTCAGAAGGAGAAATGAACGCTTGTGCTGAAATACGAGACCCACAGTAAAACTCTTCAAAACGAAGTGTAAAAGCATCGAGGTTGCATAGTGAAAATGAGATGTTGAGGGCTAACAGATGAGACACCGGGGAGAGTGAGTTGCTCATGCAGGTCAAAACTAGGCTGGTCATACTTCAGGTTTTGGGGCGTGAGGCTTTTAAAATAGTGTTGGTGATGATGAGACTGTGACATGGCAGTTCCTCCATCCAAAAGAGCTGGCTGTGCCTTCCCCAGCCTAGTTTGTGCACTGGAAGGACTGTCGGAGCTTTTCTCGTGTGGCTCCTCTTTAGAAGTGGTCAAAGTTAAATCAGAATCTGTGTATATTTAAACTTGAAGTGTGTATTCATTAGTTGCATTGGTCGCAATTCGCGGTATTGAACTGTTGTTTCTGGGAAAGGTGGCCTGCTGTGGGGTAGCTGAGGCTTTGACAGGTGCCAAATAGCTACAGGAGACTTAAAGTGCTTCTTATTTGCTTTTGTGGTGCCCGTCCAGGTTTGCTTATCCTTAAGGGCTTTGCTCTGCCTTCAAGCCAGAGGTATAGCAAACAGAGCCTTTTCAAAATCAAACTCTGAAAGTATATCTTTTTTTTTTTTTATAAGGAATGAATGAGTACCAATCATCATCTCCTTCGGGTAACCATCTCTTACCATTTATTTAACCGCATAGGAGGAATATTGCAGCAATGCACAAATTCTTTTCAATGCCCAAAAGAAACCAGATTAAAAGTAATAACTGTAGCCTGGAAGGGGTGTGGTCCAGAAAATTCGTTTTCCAAGTTGATGGGTTTAGGTCAAGACAGAGGGTAGAAAACTTTGTGAAACAAATTTCTGCTGTGAACTGTGTGAACCTTTGAAAGTCACAGTAGCTTTTGCGGCTAGAAATTGCAAATTTTTTTTTTTCTTCTTTAGGGCTCACCTGTACTTTGTTGCAGGCCAGCTTGAGTTACTTCACTCACGGACGCGTTGTGCTGCCTTTCAACAGAGATGACCCCTCAACTCCGCCCTCCCTCCCAGCCCCTAGCAAGTCATCTGCCACTTGTTACTGTGTGTGCTAAGCCAACTTGAAAAGCACTCTTACTGAGATTTAAGTATCATTTGCATCAGACTAGGGATGTATTGGTTTTTAGCACACAGTAATTGTTGCCCATCAGCCACTCTTACACACTGCTTTGTAGACTGATTAAAGCACCCATATAATTTTGTAACTTTGCTTTTTACTTGCAGTGAATTAGTGAAGTGCAAATCCAGCTTGAATTCATTGCCCTCAGTGTATATGTGCAAGTCTCTTGCCACTGCAATAAAAGAATAAGTGAATCTCTCCTTCCAGGAGGCTCAAGGCAGTGTCTCAGGAGAAAAAAGTTTCTGATGAATTTGGTGTGTGTGTGGCAGATGAAACCTCGCTGGGAGTTTGAGGTCTGGTTGCTGCTGAACTGCTGCGTTTTACAGCCACGAGGGAATAAACCACTTCCAGCACACTGATAGCAGAGCCTCCGCTTGCTCGGCCTCCGGAGACCCAAGAAACAGGCAAGGTTTGTGAAACTTAGGAGCAGGCTGCACCTCTGTCGCGTCACCAAGCTCCTCTGCAGACCCAGCTGTGGAATTAAATATTCCCAGAGGGCAAGTATGTATTGAATTACTGTGCCATTACCTGTATCATGCTGCTCTGATGAACAGCCTTCCAGCTTCCTCCTGCTTCCCACTGATAACTATGGCACCAACAGAATTAGTAAAAGGGAACATGTAAGACAATTTTAGTGTAATAGCAGATACACTGTCTCACTTCAGCTCCACTTAATGCCTGATTTAAGTGGGTATGAGAGGTTTCTGAGATGTTCTTGATAAGTTTGAAAAAGTCTCACTGTGAAAGAGGAGACGAAGCAACTACATCAGAGCTTCAGGCTGTCAAAGGCTCTGATTCTACTTCTGAGTGTGCATCCCTTCATCTCTAGCTGTCCAAGGTGCAAATTAGCTCTCTATCAAGAGAAGTTGCTTCAGGAAAAGGTGTGCTTGATATTGGCCAATTTTCTTCTTTTTCCTTAGCTTTGCTTTTTGCCCTTATGCAGAACTTGCTGCCCAAGTCTCGCTATGTAGCTTTGTTACTTTTATGAATATTTGCAGTGCTGTGAGAAGAAAGTCCCTTAAGTGTAGGGAAGCATTGTGTGTGAGAAGGGAGCAGGTCACTGCTGGAGGATCACTTTGTCCATGTACATAAACATTGTGTGAGCTTAAAATGGAGATCTGTTCTGCGTTGCCTGCTTCCATACCTTTCTCATTCTGACCTTTGGATTCTCTCCAGAGGTACATTTTGTTACTGCCTTTGGCTCTAATAAAGTGTAGATATAAAAGAGCTTCACTAACTTCTAAATTCTCAAACCTGAGATTTCCTTACAGAACCACCACTCAGGAGTCACCTGCTCAATCTCCCGTGTCATCTTCTTCCATCCCTAACCCAGCTTGTTCAATCATATTGTTTCCCTATTAAGCAAGAGGCAAAAAAGCATTGGATCTCGTTCACGAGGATGGTGACAAGCCCTTTGTAAGCAGCTTGTGACTGTGGGGAAACCACACGTGAAGGTGACATCAGCGTGATAGTATAAATCTTGCTATTGTGACTCCAGAAATGCTGAATGTGAGTTGAAGGTGTAGCTAATGTAACTAAACGTGAAATGGACGTCTCGTTCTTGGTGTTTCAGAGTTTGTTTTCAGCTGTGGTGCCCGTCACCATCCTTTCTTTCCCTCCTGCGTTAGATATTCTAGCCTAAAAATAAAATGTATTGTGCAGAGGAATGGGAAACGAGATAGCACGACAGATTTCAGCTTTCATTACTGTTGCAACGGTGTTTGCACAGTGCTGAGAGGCTTTCTTCTGGTCGGTGAAGTCCGTCTAGGTCAGAGCAGTGCAGACAGTTCATTGGGGGACTGAGACTGAGCTAATGCTCATCTGCTCTCTGGACTGTAATTAATTCAGACTCCAAATGGAAAAAAAAAAAAGAAGGGGGGGGGTTTGAAGAAGGCAAAAGGCTGTTACAATTTCTCTTATGTGAGCATAACCCTTGTAAATCTCTGAAAATGAAGGGAATAGATTTATTTTCTATGCCACCGCCTTCTGCAGTGACTTGGAAAGGTCTCTCGGTGAGGCAGTGATGAACTGTTATGCCACTAATTTAAATCACTGATAGGGTACTGGGAATGCTTGATTGGCCTGTCAGGTAGGCCAATGACTTAATCGCACTAACTGGGATAGCTGTGTCATTTTACAAGTGTTTGGAGAAGAATCTGAGTGGACAGGAAGACTGAAGGTTGCTTTTATATTCCAACCTCTTTGTCTACTTCAGTATTGACATGTAAATTCAACGGTACAAGGCAACTTTGCCTATTGCTCTTTGTACTGACTGGCAGCAAAGAATAAAATCTCTATGGCTTTTAGTTTGACACCCTTGAAACTCGGTACAGTACAGGTGCTGTTTGCACGCCTACTTACATGTGGATCAGAATTAGGCTTTCTCTCCGAGCAGGCTTGTAAAGCTGTGTGTCTTTGGAGAAAGAAAAAGAGAGATCTCATTTTTAAAGATTGCAGGGGTCTTGTGAAACCTGGAGGTGCTGTTTGATCCTTTTGATAAATGAGAAGCCTACCTTTCTGCCTCTCCTGTGCTTTCAAAGGTGGAGTACAGTTGTTCTTTTACTTTTTTTTTTTCTTAAATTAAGACTTGACAATCTTGTGTGACTTGCTGCTTTTGTTGTTCGTACCTCGGCAACTACTGTTGTCCGTAAATAATGGTTCTTCAGCCAATATGCAAAAACCAATCAAGACACAGAGTTGAGATATTTGTCTTTATATTTGTCTTTATTTCAGTTCTGCAGAATCAGTTGCTGGGTATTTAACAACAGTCAGCACACCACGCATTTCTGACAGTCCCAGATTTATAGTGATAAGATACAGCTGATAGGCGAGCTACAGTTCCTTTACCATCCCTCATCATACATATGCATTCAAGTTAACGTTTTAAACATTTTGGGAAATCCCTTTAATTAGCGTGCTCATTACTTACAAGAGGGTGTGCATTTTAGTATTACAATCTCCTGTGGCTCCTCTTGGACACACTGTTATCTCGACTCCATTCCACAGGTGATGCATCTTGTCATCCTATGCTTAGATCAGAGACTGGGAATGCACTCCCTCTGTGGGCCTTGTTGGCCTTCAGTAAGCTCTCGATATGGTAATCCTTCAACAATTCAATTTCTTTGATCTAAGTTTCGGTTAATTGTTTCTACATCTAGTCCAGGTGCAAAAGGCCCAATTAAGTTTTGGTTTCAGGAGTTCAGCTAAAGTTCAATCAAAGTTCTATTACAACTTTATACAGAGTGCATATGTAACTTTTTAACCATGTTCTTTAGATGTCAGTACTGCAGATTATTTTGTTTGTTGCATTTAAGCAAACCAGCTGATTTTGGCACTTAATATGCCAGGTGTTAACTACTTTTATCCCTGGTGTAAGGGGAAAAAAAAAACCCCGGAAAATGAAGTCTATTTGGTTTTACTGTCATGTGGTGGTTGTAATGTGCTCTTGGTCTTACAGTTTGTTCAATACTAAGCAATAATGCACTCATTGGCTTTTTAGAGCAAGACTGAAATTATCTGTGTTTTCACATAAAAGCTGTGTGTTTATTTTTGCAGGTGGTTGTTGCCAGGGGTCTCGTCAGGGACCCATAATAAACTTGCAAGCTTTTGGTTAAACTCTTGGGCCTTGTCTGGTATTCTTATATTTCAGTGTTGCACAAGACTAGTCTTGAAAAATGGTTTCTCAGATCTGAAGTTAACCTCATGAAGGGTAAGCACCAAGTTGACCAAAGTTTATTCCAACTTAATTTCTTTGGGGTTTTTTGGTATATTGGATTGTCTGGGTTTCACTTGCAGTTCCTGTTTGTCTGAGGTCTCTGACTACACCAGGCAAATTCCAGCTTGCAAGGCAGTGTGAGTAAGACCTATGTGAAGGTCCATGTGTTTTTGAGTACCGATGGCTTATCAAACAGTAGGGCTTATTTTTCTGCACATACATTTTTGGTAATGTCAAAACTTGATGTTTCATTGTCCCCGTGCTGTATTGGATCTCCTAATGTTTTTTAACATAAAAATATGGAAATATGTAGTATTATATTACCTTGCCATAAACCTGCATATAGTGGAGTTAGCAGAGCAGGAAAACATTTCCTTATCTGCCAGATCACTGTTTTAAAAGCTTAACTTTTTTTTTTCTGTTTATATTTGGTTAATTCTACATTTTTAGTGTAGTTTAGAATAAGTCCATTGATTAATTGGGCAGCTTATGGAAGTGAGGAGCCAGTGCAGAACCAGCTTGTGGTTGGGAATTCCCTGGCAGGGGCAAACAATGAAACCACAAGCCAAGAAAAGCATGCACCTGGACATATAGGATGGGGAGCCTGCAGAGCTAAATAAAGAGACAGTACAGAAAAATGCACTAATCAATAACTACTACAGAATTAGTGTAGTGGGGCTGGAGATAACTGTTCCCTGACCCCTCTTTTTTTTTTTTTTCCTCCTAGCTAGCTATCCTGGCCTTAGCGAGTACAGCACATCTGATTTAGCCTTTGCTGCTCTACTAAAACAGGGATCAGTAGTCAAATATGAGCGTGTCTAGAGCATGTCTTTAAATGAGAAGAGCTTTGAGCTGGAAAAGGAGATGCTTCTTTGTGCTTTTGAACGATAACATTCTTAATACTCATGTCTTTCAGTTCTATACCCCTGGGATAATTGAATTGTGCTGAATAGTGAGTGGTGTTTGAAAATCTCCCCTGTCAAATGTTACGCTTTTGCCTCTGGTGACTGATGTGATTAATTCTTCTTGTCTTAAACAACAGCCTAACTAATGTGCTTTGGGCAGTTTTATTTTTAAGGTGGGTATGATCATTGTAAGGCTTAAGTGTAGTAGATGATCTGCTGGCTAGCTGGATTTCACTATGTCGGGTTAAATTGTGGACCAGGCTGCAGGGAAAGTCTCTTTTCTTTTATAGTGCTTTTCCAGAGCCCACTTACTGGGGAAGACCCCATAAATTTTGGTTTACCCTGCTGTGACATGGAGTTTTTCCTACTCATTAATCTGCTCTGAACAAAGTGAGCAAGTGAAATGGCATGCCCTGCTTTGTCCTCTGCTTGTTATCACCCTTGCTATAACAACCCTTTTTAGCATATTATTAAGAGCATTACACTTTGCTTTTTGTTTGTAGTTTTGCTTTAGCAAAATAGTCTTTTTATAGCTGTAAAGCCTTAAGGAAGAAAGTTTCTGGCAATATCTGTAGGAGTTGCAGTTCTATACTGTGCAAATGCTGAAATCTATGCCTTGCTTTAATGTTTCTTGGAGCTAAAATATTTTTGGATAAACAAAGTGTTTCACGCTTACAGGCAACCTTTTTACCCTCAGACTGGAATGCAGCCATCGTGAATGTTGCAGTGTGAGCAAGGACCTCTAACATAGTTGAAGGCCAGGAGTGGGATGTAGCGGACAACGCATCATATCCAAATGTTAATTTTGATCGGCATATCACACTCCAAGCCATTTATTGTATGAAAAAACACTGGCATCCATAACCAGATTAATTTTTATCTATGGAACTGTTTGCTGTAGTCTTTCTCCCCAAAATTGTCACTGAATATTGCTGTGTAGTACGTAGGAGCAGCTAGAAGTGTTTTTGAGGAGTGCTGGCTTAACACCAGCCTGATCAGGTTCCCCTGTAGAAACACAGACCACCAGCGATGGCAGAAGTGCATTTGGTAAGCGGATCTGGTAGGTATGGTTTAGCACTAGCAGATGTGCATTCTGCTGCTGCTGCTAGCCAGTGGCATTGTCATTTGTCATCTGTTGAGATGGTTGCTGCCCTGTCCTTTTATTCTATAGGCTGTTTAAATCCTGAAGAAAGTACGAAGTGTGTTGTTGATATTTATTGATTGTTCCTAGCAGCATTAGAAGCCAAAGTGATCAGCTTTTGGGGATATTTGGATACTTTGGCTTTGGCAGAGATGATGCCTCGTATGAAGGAATGTAAAAATCAGTTGTTCTGTCACTTTAATGCTTGAAAATCTTAGTATGGCATCTTAGGTATCGTGGAGGAACCTATTGAGATAAAGTCTATTGCTGTATAATTTTTCTTGCAGAGGAAAGGCACATTTTTGGCATTTGTTATTTTATGGTTAAGGTTTTCTAAAACATCTCCCATATGTTATTACAGAGGTGAAGAGTGTTCTCAACCTGCGGATTGTAACCTGGCTTCTGTTTACAAGAAAGAGCTGAGGGAGGAAACCTGACAGCTTGTGACAACTTAGAAGTTAGGTAGTAGTGTAAACATACCTGCTTGAATCTGTAAGTAGCCTGGAAGCCAGAAGCAAGGATTTCTTTCCACCCCATCTGTGTGGAAGATGAAATGTGGCAGTAACTGGAATCCCAAGGAGTGGGCATTGGCTCGTAGACTCCCCTCTCCGCACAGCAATGGACGTGTCTGACTCCTTGCCAGATAATGTTATGGACACAAAGAGTTTAAATGGGATCATGTTTCGGGGGGGGTGTGTGTGGTGCTGAGCAAGTATTTGGATGAGTGCTTCCTGGAGGGTTACTAAAGATAGGCTCGGAAACTCCTGGAGCCAAAAGTAGTCAAAGCCTCAGACAGAGCCTTGTCTGACGCAAGGCATGCTGTTTATCTGTTCTTTACACCTTGACTCAACTAAAGTAGCAGAACAGCTATGAGGTTATTTTTGTTGCATGAGGATATCATGAAAATAAAAGCCCTGAAGCTTGGGGTGCCTGAATTTAAGTGTTGTAATAGTGGAAGCAAATGCTAAACTTTTAGTTGTGTAATGGCAGCACTGAAGGGAATCTCTGAGAAAAGTAGTCACTCATCTTGGGTATGCTGGCTTCAGCCCAGAGGTGCTGCGGGAATGATACCTTCTGTTTTTCCAATTTATAGCCTTTCTTTGAATAAGTTTTTGTGAGCAGTAAGGTGAATTGAAAAGGAGGCTAAAATGGTATAGCAGCCCAAGCAGTGCATACGTGGCAGTGTTTGCTGTTCTGATATCAGTATAATTATCTTTCAAATCTGTTTTAGAAGAGACCCACGTACAAAGTATCGAATGATGTTTTAAAAGCTTAAAGATGCTTGAATAAGCCTCCTTTATAACTTTCAGTGGTGCTAACAGCACATTTTTGTATACTTAAAAGATCTTTAACTGCTGCAGTAATGAAGGGAAAGCTGCTTGGACACATTTTGATGAGTGTATTTGCCAGATGAGCAGAGAATGCGTTTAGGGGTTTTTTTTTTGTTTTTCCACTTCAGTGGAGGTCTTGGTGTACTTCATGAAGTAGGTTGTTTTTAGCTTACTTGCAAAGCTTGAGCAATGAACACAAAACCTGTCAGCATGTCTCTCCAGCTGTCCTGCTAAGTATCCCCTGACCTCCCTGCCCAGGAGAACCGTTGGCATCCACCGGTACTTCTGGAATTTGACGTGCTCCACGCAATGCACCATGTGTCCTCGGAGAAGTTGTGAGGCCAGAGTGAGCCCCTGTGTGCCTGTGACTCAGGGCAACTGACAAAGGAGACATTCAGTCACCAGCAGAGGATCGTGTTCCAGAAGTGAATGTGTTCCAGACTCATGCACTTAACCCTGCTAAAGCTGAAAAAACCCACACAGCAGTTCTGGTTTTGTTGCTCTGCTTATTTGCCTTACTCTCTCCAGGCCGCCCAGTCTGTAAATGACTGTCTGCCCATTCTGCCTTTGAGATCAGTACTTAAGCATACCAGCATCCATCCTGGCCTCCTTTCTTCCCATGCTATTGTCACAGTTACCCTGCAGGTACCATATTGTCCAACTAGTGAAGTCTCAAACTCATAGTATTGTTCTCATGTTAAAAACTGAAAAATCGAAGTATGAAAATTTTATTTCTCAACTGTCTGGTCAATGAAGGGTGCACCTCCTTTTGCCAAACGAGTTATTCTGATTTCTCTCCTTATAATAGCTTCATATCAGCTGTTACTTTTTAAAGACACTTGCAAAGGTGGAATGTGTCTAAGGGCCATTGATTTCAAAGCACTTGCAAAATGGGAAGAGCTAAGTTTAAACTGCTGTGGTTTGTTTCCGAGTTAGTAGATAACTTGATGGGAAGGCCTTTGGGTGTGAAGTCATGTATTTAAATATAGTGTGAATTCTGACGCGTGGTGTTGCTTGCAGGTCGAGGTGAACCATTTCAGTCTCCATCCCCTTAACAGAAGCATGTAGACCGTGCTTGCCGTGGAGTCTTTGGCTTTCATGCTATTCTCCAGCTCCTGTAAAGCCAGAATAGGTACCAGTCAATGGAAAATGACCCATGAGATGCCAAACGCCAGTTTGATTGGTAAAAATAAGTGGTATAATAAGCAATTTGACATAGTTCCTATTGGTGGCAGAAGACAGGAAACTTCACTGGTGTTATTGTCTGTTCCAAGGGCAGCAGTGAGGTCCCTAACTCTGGTTGTTCCCTGCATTCCTTATCTCTAGTGTGCTTGCATAATGAACTCACAAGGTAGGTTGTACAAAAGGTCACAGGCAGAAGGGAAGGTTTGTCATTTCCTAGTCATTTTTTGGGAAGAGGCGTGTGACCTTTTATGAGTAGGTTTACTGATCGCAAGTTGAGGGAACCCTTGGTGAGTTTGCCAGTAATGAAGGAGCGTGTTTGAGAAGCAAATGTTACAGCATACAGTATTGCATTCAAAAAGATGTTATAACAGTATGATTATGAGATGATTATCAAAGCTGAGGCTTTCAAGAATGTCCTTCTAATAGATACGTGTGTATGTCTGTATATGCACTAAGTGGACTGCTAGTGGGAGCAGTATGTAGTGGAAACTTCCTTCCAAGTGTTGACCCAGGTCTGAATAATCAGAGCTTGGGTTTTTATAACCTGGGGAAGTTACCTGGATAGGTTCAACTGCGAATAGCCTGGAAATGACCTAATTATGAGTTAGTTGCAGTGTATTTCATTTTATTAATGTTTTCCAACCTAGTACTAACTTGCTTTTTTTAGAATTAACTAATCTTAGTTTTTAATCTTCAAAATATTTTCAGGTAGATCTGGGAAATTTTGAGCATCTCACCCTGTAGGGACAGCTGAAAATGTCAGTGTGTACCGAGTCACTTGTCGGTGTCCTGGCATCTAGCGTAGAGATTTCCAAGTGTCCGTGGGGCAGTTGGCACCCTGAGTGATAAGGAGACTCAGTAATGTTGAGGCTAAATTTGTGGAGAGGAGTGTGTCCTGTAAGGTGTTTTTAGGAAGGCTGAACAACAAGAAAGTGGGGAGGAGGCCTGAGAGAGGAATGATTATTTTGGAAACCGGGAAAGAGACTGTCTCCTGATAATGGGTTTGCTATTTGTCACATGCTTTTGTGTTAGATCTCTTGTAACGTGGTGTAAAAATAAATCCAAGCAACAAGCAAAGGGTGTTTTGGATCTGGTTATTTCTTAATGGAAGCTAATTCCCCCTTTGTTATATCTCCTCTGCTCTCTGCTGTAGTTATTTAATAAGAGACCGCAAAAGTATGTTGTCTTAAACGGTGCTCGTGCAGTCCTTTTTTCCCCACACTTCTAAAAAATTGTACTTCACCTTATTTAAAACATAAAATAAAAATCAAGACTTGGTGGTGTATGGCCGGCTTTGCACAAGCTAGTGCAGAAAATACACAGATGTCTTAGATATGAGACTGTGCACAATTGTGTACTTCCATGATAAAAGTGCAAATTTTAATAGTGAAGAAAGCATGCTTGCTGCAAACATTATCTTTCATTTGTCACTGAAGTCTTTTGAGCTTCTTCCCCTCACTTTTGTTTCCAGTCCCCCATTTAGGTCACTGGGACGCTGGAAGAACTAAACAAAGGTAATCCCATAAATAAATCTTGCTAAAGGTCATAATAACAAGAGTTTTCTCAGGGCTTTGGGACGTTAGGCATGAGTTTGCAGCATGGTAGTTGTTCTGCTACCGTCTTTCCGTACAAGAAAGATGAAGGGGATGTTTCCAGGCTGCCTCCCTTAGTGCTTCAGCAAGCACTGATTAAAAATGCAGTCTGTCTGGCAGGGGGAAATTGTCTCTGAATCTTCCTAAAATGGAAATAGCAGCTAAAAATAGTCTGCTTTTTTACAATTAAAGACAAAAATGTAAAATGGAAGTTACCCTAAAATATAATAGCAAAAGCTTGGGGGTGAGGAGGAAGTAGTATTTAGATAATGGTTCCCTACTGCAGATCTGTCTACATAAAACAAATGAGAATCATTCTTTTCTTACACTCTTTCATTGGGAGTGAGCACTACATTACAATTAGCTGTATGATTTTATTGTCTCTGCAGGAAGAGTGCAGAGGCAAACTGTAGATTAGGAGCAATTTGCAAAATAGTTCAGTGATTAGCATGCCTTTGGAGATGTTTTCTGTGTAAGAACCGCATCACAAATTTTACTGGCTTCCTACATTCAAAGAATTAACTGTGAGGAGGAATAAATGTCATCTTAGACATTGGCTAAACATTCTCTCAAAATCCCCTACATTGTCTTTAAATCAATTAATTTGACTTCTCTAATCCACAAGCGTGCTGGGTTGGTGAACTCGTGCAACTGATCTATTTAGGCTGAATTTCTCCAGTGTAATTTAAGGAGTACTTTAGTGTGTCTGGCAAATATGCCTGTGAAATGTGGAAATATGTCTGCCTTTCTGTATAAAACGAAAATGCTGCTCTAATCATTGAGGTAGCAGTCAGTAGCTGGTTAATCCAGTTTTTGCAGACGTTCCTGATCCTTGCTGTTTATGTTAGATTAGAAAGTAAGACAACAGCCTACTCTCACTCCTTTTGCAACACTGCTGCCTGCGTATACGTGTTAAGTGGGAAAGAAACGAGGAAGAGGAATCCTCAACTCCAAAGCTTCATGTCTGTGCTTTGCAGGCACAGCTGATAGACAGCACAAGGAGATATTTTTACTTCTGTCAAGTCTCAGAAAGTGACCCTTGGTCCTTAGATGTGGATACTCACTCTCCTAAATCATGTGGATGGTTGATTCACTCACAGTTCTGCATGGATAATAAAGATGGTAGCATTCACCTAAAAAATATTTGAATATTAATAAAGGAAACTGTTTGCTCTTTCTGGAAATCCTGCAGGTTTCCGCAAGCTGTAATCTATTTAAATGCATTAGTCAGAGATGCAGCGTCAACTCTAAGCCTGTCCTAAGCTCGAGTCTGTGCCTGTTACAATACATTAGATCAGGTGTTGTAAAATGGTGCATATATTCTAAATAAGCTAGTGATGCTCTAGAGGGTGTTTGGGTGCTATTGAGAAAGACTGGTAGTTCCTAGCCATCTTGTGATAAGGAGAACAAGACTGGCAAGTAACTTCAGAAATTAATCTTTACAGCATCAAAACCATCAGAACTGCTTCTCAGCCGGTGCTTCTGCATTAGAGAAACGCTGTGGATGTTAGAGCAAGTGATCACAGACAGAGCTGAACATTGCCGTGTTATATGCTAAAATAGAAGTGGGCTTCTCTTGTGCCGTTATGGCTTGCTATCGCTTAGCAACTCCAGAAACTGACCTACTTCCTTAAAGATATTAACATGCAGTTTAAAGAAACTGGTCTGTGAACTTGGCAGTCTGTACCCCAGCAGAGCAGAAGCCACTGCTGGGCAAACAGAAGGGTCTTCATCTGGGGGAAGGAGTGGAGGATGGAGGAGGTTGGCATACAGGCTAATCAATTTAGGTAAGACAGACCTTTTATTCTGAAAAGCGTATAACATGTTAGACCTTTTTTTTTTTTTTTTAAAATACAATGAACTGCTGCGCATTCCACAAGAAAGATAGGAATGAGCTCTAATCAAACCTTGTCATACAGTTCTACTATCAGTGTAATTTTGGTAGTAAAAGAAGCTAACTGTTGGTGAGAATAGCTTCTAATTTCTTCCAACAGAAATAATTCTATATATGGCAGAAAACATGTCCTTACAGGGTCAGTCTGGCTTTATACCGGACTACAGCTGGTATCAAGCATCTCGGGAGCGCTTGTGGTGCTCGGCAGCACATGCTGATTCATGCTTTGCTCATCAAAAACTTGTGTTTATGTTTGAGCTACAGTTTATGCTCCATCATCTCTTGGCCTAGAAGACCGGGTACACAGAGTTTGGAGCTTTCCCTCCAGATGTGGGGAGGGGTATGGCAGGCTGGCTTTCTCATGGTTCACGCTGATGCCGCTCTCAGCAGATGGGCGGCTTTTTGGGCTTCATAAAACTTGGCAGATGAGTGAGTGCCTGCGAGCAGAGAGAGTATGATGTGTTTGGGAGGGTGGCTGTTGTTATGAGATAAGTTACTCATGGAAACAGGGCCTTCCTCCTTACTGAAGACTGCTGGTGGGTGTTCATGGAATGGATAACTTCTCTTACGTTTTGTAAACATTAACTCTTATTACTACAATCCTGCAGAAAACAGGGCAGGATAGCAAGGCTTTTACTGAGCAGCTCCGACACCGGCGTTGCGCCATCGCTCTATCTTGTTGGACAAAACCATCTTAAGTTCTAGTCTGTTACAGGGAGGAGTCTTCTGGCTGGTGGGTTCTTAGGATGGGTGTTTGTGTGTGGGGTACCTGATCGCACCCTCTCCGAGGCACTTTAGTGGACTAATCTTGAAAATGAGGCAAGAATGCAGTGTAAAATCCAAAAGCAAATTTCTAAGTAATCCTAAACATAGCTAAAAAGAAGTCCAAGAAAGCAGAATTGCCATGATGCAGACTGCTTGCTTCCTGACAGTCAGTTATTTTGGTTTGGTTCTGCTTTAGCAAGCAGAATTTGATCCTCCCTGCCCCCCCCCAACTAGTATTTGAATAGAAATGTATGAATTGCAATTTTCTAACTAATGTTAATGGAGCAGGGAAACCATCTGGTTTTCCCTTACCCGAAAGTTTAATTGAAATAACCCCGCAGAGCCCCATGTGAAAGGGTGATGGTTCTCTTCTGAATATCCCCCCTGGTTTTATCTCCCTTGAAAGCTGGGGGGGTTGGGTGAAGAGAGTATTTGCTTCCCAGCTGCGGGGCTCAATGGTCTGGCTA
This sequence comes from Stercorarius parasiticus, assembly GCA_013396915.1. NCBI lineage: Eukaryota > Metazoa > Chordata > Aves > Charadriiformes > Stercorariidae > Stercorarius > Stercorarius parasiticus. Next base: position 210,088 of record VWZL01002832.1, on the reverse strand, counting down.
GAGCACTGCTGACTGTAACGTTTGGCTATGCAAAAGTTAGATAACAGGGATGGGGAGAAGCCTGTTACCTGGGTGCTGCCACTTGAGGATTTTGGTCATGTGCATTTTGATTTTTTTCATTTTGTTTTTGCTTCAGTGCAAGTGCTTCCTCTCTCTTGTAAATAATTTTGGTTATCTTGAAGACTAGGAGAAAAGGCTTTCAGCCTTCCTCCTTCACTCCCCCTGCACCAGCTTACTTGCCAGCAAAACCTGTTATCTGTGTGGTTCAGAGCCTGGGTGACGTTACCAGCTCTCTTCAAAGAACATGTCAAGATTTATTTCTTTAGTTTGTGGTCTAAGTGGCAATGTGTATCCCAGGGGTTGTTCTGCCTGATTACTCTTTTAGTTAAAGAAAAGGTGCTCTGGGTATTGGTGGAACTGGGTATGGCTTTCAAGAGCGAGACACTGAGATTCCCATGATGTTGGGAGTAGACAACTTCTGGTCTATGGTGCCCCTGGACTGAATCAGGTGGTCAGTGGGCCATTTCTGGCAGCTCAGTTTCCCACGTTGTTCTGGGGGTGGTGGTCTCATCCGAACCGCTCTTCCCTAGTGCAGGCCAGGAGGAAAATGAGTGTATGCCCAGGATACGCCCCTGCAGGAAGAGTGGATCTGCTCTCCATGGGATGCCACAAAGTGAATGAAGAAGCACTGTAGACCTCCTTCAGATCCAATGAAATCTGCTTATAGGCCTTATTTGGACATGGGGGTCTTCTCTCTTTCTGTGTCCTTTAGCAAATACTATTTTTAAAACGCATCTGTCCATGTTGTTAGCACAGTCTTTACTGTATATCCCAGCTATTGGTAGACCTTGAGGTCATCTTCACATTGTAATAACTCAATAACTCCTAATGTTTTAATAGAAGGCTTGGTCTTAGCTCTGCTTCTTAGGATGTAATTTTTTTTTTTTTTTTTTTAAGTAGTGACTCTTATGACTACGTGAGAAGCAGCCAGCAGCAGGTCTTCTGTGCTTTGACCCTCATAGTTGTAGTGAGCTTCTAACCTGATGAATCAAGTGCTCTGGGTAGAAAAGCAATTTCAGGTAGGTAAATTAATTTTGCATTTTCAAGCACGTGTGTTTTGGAGTGGTGTATTTTTTCAATACTTTGTTTACTGTAAAGTGACATTAAATGTGTCCTGAATTTGGATGAGTTCTTGTTTTGGACTTGCACAGGCAGATATCCCTTTGGTTTGGATTAATCATTTTTTGCATGTGTGTGAATGGCGGTGTGCACTGGCAGCAGTCAGTGGTCCTCACTTGGGTATTTGTATAGTCTGACTTAATGTCCTACAGCTGCAGGGCACTGTTTCTTTTGGCACCTTTACTGGCTGGTTTCTTTAAGTGAGGCTTTCATTTAAAAGCCTGGCTTAGTAGAGAATATGATGATTCCCTCCATTTTCTGTTAGCTTAGACGTTGCTTGCGCCAGCCTGGTACACTCTTAATTCAAGAAAAAAAAATTTACACAAAGAGTCTAACTCCAGTACTAAATTCTGTAATCTTAGGAAGAGTCAACTGAAAGATGACTTAAATAGGTTACTCTTTCCTGCTTCCAGGTAAGAATAACTAAGAGCAAAACTTGAGAAGATGTAGGTTGTGGATAAGTGCTCCAAACCCCCTACTTATAAGGAAATCCTTGTCCTTCTGTCTGTTGAAACTGGCGTGATATATTGGATAGACAACCAAACTGGTGTCTGGAATACCTGGTTTCTGTTCCCAGTTCTGGCTTTGATGTAGATAAATGACCTGCAAAGAGAAAATAAATGGGGTGTATGCCCTTTCTTGCTGCTTGTAGTTATGTTTTTGTCTTTTAATAACCCTTTGAAGCTGTGCGGAGATTGGCTGAAAGGCATCTTTTAAAATTTTCGTGGTTTTGTTGGGTTTGATCTGTGCTGGAAAGCTCCATGACTAATTTAAGAGCTAGAGGGGGAGGTGTCGTAAGAATCAGAAAATAAAAGTGGAGCTATTGGACACAGAGATTTTGAGAGAGAATGTGTTTTTAGAAGTGTTATTTGTTTGTGTGTAACCCGAGTGACTAGCACATTGAAGGAACCAAGTCTTTCATGCCTTCAGTTCTTAGTCGGGAAAGCTGCTGCCTTTTCCTCAAAATGTTCTTAAATATTAGTGAGATTGAACTGGCTGATTCTGAGAGGCTGTGGTGAGGGACAGATCAGAAAAGCGGCTTTCAGGTGGGGTTCTTCCTAATGCAGTTGTAATTCTTCCTGCAGGTGCCCCAAGCAAATTTGGTTTTGGGAAAGTTAGTTTTAGCCCATCTCTTACAGATGTCATAGTACTGCATGCCTCTAACTCTCAAGTGTTGTACACTTAAGACGTTTAGGAGTGCTTCCACAGATACTGTAAGAAATCGGAAATAATGAGAGAAATGCTGAAATTGAGGTAAATGACTTTTTTGTGTGTTGCATGTAAGGTGAATCATTATGAGCAGGTTTTAATTTTGCAGTTGCTACTTTCTGAAACCTGGCATTTATGTGATAATTGTTCTGAACAAACCGTAATACCTAAAGAAAAATACCTACTTTCCTGACCCTCTTTCAACTAGCTAAATGTTAAGGGTGGAAGACGCTTCTTGCAGAGACAAAAAGCTCATGTCACTGTGTTGATTCAACTTTTGTTTCCACTGGGTCCAATACACAGACGTTATGTGTAGTAATAATGTAGTAATCTATTATTTAAAGTTTAATGCAGATTTAATAGGGGTTGATTGTCAACAGGTACCGTGCAGGAGGTGCAAGGCTGCTTTGTTCCGTGCTAAATGAAAAAGATTCAAACCAAATACTGTTGGGCATGTGGCATACCTTGTAATCTATGTGAAGATATTCCTTGCAGATGCCTCTGTATCTGGGACCTCTGTATTTTTTGTGTATTTGTCTCAATATATGGCAACATACGTTCCAAACTCATGGGGTCACAACGCGCATGGATGACTTGTAGCTGAAATCTAGGGATCTAATATAGTGGAATATCAAGATACAGCTGTCTCTTCAACGGCTTTTTTTTTTTCCCCCTTGGTATGAGTTTTATTTTTTTAAACAAAGGGAAAACATCTCTTTCCTCAATTGTTAGCTTTGCAGAACTTGAGCTTTAAAATAATCCAGGAAGCCTTTTGTTATATAAATATACTCATCCTCCAGCTTGGCGCTGTATGTGCTTGATATAGCTGCTTGCTGAATTCTCTTTCAAATTTAAACTTCAGTGGCTTTGAAAGAGACAAAACCTGATGTTACTTTTATATAGCACTTAACGGTTCTGACCATGGCAGCTCTCTAGACTCAGAGAGCAAAGCAAATGTGCTGATTGCTGTATAATGACAGTGTAAAAATGACTATTTAAAGTAGGGAATGTAAAGCTGTGTAAAGCAATGGTTTATGGCTGGGACTCAATTTCTGTCTCTCTTAATGATTGTTATTTAAGCCTGTTACTGAGAGGTATGCTTATACCCACCAAATTTAACTCCATGGGAACAGAGCCTCAGCGTATGTGATATCTTTTGAAAATATTTTTGACTAAGTTGCTTGTTCGGAAATAAAAATGTACATGAATACAACAAGGGCTTGGAATGGTTAAAATTAAGTTCCAGTGCAGACTGCTTGGTAGTTTAACAGGCACTGAGATTTTCAGTCATCAGATTTTCCAATTAAATGGGCAAGAGTTAGCTAGAGCAGATTTAAAAAAAAAAAAAAAAACCAAACAAAAAACCCCAACAAAACAACACAACTAAAACAACAACAAAAAATAAAAAAAACCCGCAAAGGAAAAAATTCAGTAAAACCCAACAACCACCCCACAACAAAACCCCACCACCCTGTGAAATGTCAAATGCATAGGAGATAATCTTGATTAAAAGCGGTGACTGATTTATGGATGTTGTCTTGTACACATAAAAGCACCTTTGGGGAAATTTATTAATCATGTGTGTAGGTGAAAGAACTTAGAGTTTTTCTGTATCCTGTGTAGGATGTGAGTTCATTGTGACATTGACTTTTTAAGTAATACCTTTGCTGCCAGGAATTGAAGCTTGAAGTTGCTGATGACTGAAGAGGTGACATGGCAGGCTGAAGCCCAGGGTCTGCTGTGTAAGCACTGCCTTTATTCACCTTCTGCATGCAATCGACAACACTTTTTACAACACCACCTGGCTGATCTGCTGCTGGTTTTACCCACACTCTCTGGGAAAGCATGGACATCCTTCTCAGCTCCTGTTTGACCCACCCCTCTACTAACTTCCTCCCCAACTTTTTCCAGATGCATGTGAGCTGCGTGCATCAAAACTGTCCTGTAGAAGTGGGAATGTCCCATAGAAGTGTCTGTCGCAGGATCTGCCTAGGTAGTTTTGGTACAAACACAACATTCACAGGTTGTGTTTTAAAAGTGAGGACGATGAAGAGTGAATCCATGTTATCCCCTAGGAGTACCTGAATCCAGTTTATGGTGTGGTGTGCTGTTGCTGCCTCCTCCCATGATAATGGAGCTATCGTGTACTGAGTGACGAGTCCAGGGAGAGAAGCGATGGCATATCATCTTGGGCGCTTATCCAAAACTGAAGATTTAATTGAATTTTGGAGCAGATTGCCTGTGTTTAGTTTGTTCAGATCGATCAGAGTCGACTTTGGTAGATTTTCTAGCCATTGCTGCTTATTAAATAGCTTGGCTGGTTCTTGGTAAGTGGGTAGCATAAAGCAGGTTGCTGTCAATAGTTTCACTCTTGTCTCTTAATTCATTTTCCCTCAGACATTTAGCTGCTCCCCTGTTTCTTGGAAAAGGCGAAGGATGTGCTAGCAGGAAATGTCTGCAGTTAATGATAATAGGCCATACCTGCTGCTGATTAATCCTTAATCCAAAGAGGGAATTTTCCTTCTCCGGATTTGTTTGTGAACTGAATTAGAAAATGACTGTTCCTTTGTCCTGAGGCTGGCTCTGAGTTACTTGGAGATTGACTCATAGCTTACGGGCCCAAGTAATGGGATTTCCCATAAGGGTGTACTCACCAGTTCCCACGTGTTCAAAGATAAAATGGGTTTTCTGTCTTGCTTTGCGTCCTCTTTGCTTGTGCCCTTTTTCTGCTTCGGCTTAATTTTTACTGCTTGGCTCTTGTGTACATGAGGTTTCAGTTGGAGTTTGATGGCTAATGCAATTCCAGCACCTTTCAAGTGTCATATCATCTACCTGAGATGTCTGGGGATGGGACAGGGCACCTAGCAAATACCGAAACTTTTGTGCTCTACTTGGATTCAGATGCTTGAAGAGGGAACGTAAATACTTTAGCCTTTATCCGAAAGGCAGTTACTGCTTTGAAGTACAACATGGCTCTTTAGCAACTCTCTCTGCTTCCTTTGAAGGCTGAGCAGCTGATGTGAAATTCAGGGCTGCTCTGCTGACTGTTCCTGTAGCTCTTCGCATGCAGTTAAATCATCAACTATTATGTTGAAGTGCGAATATTATTTTGTGATGAAGTCATGCTAGAAATAGTTCAAAATGTCTTGGTTTTTTGGATTTCCGAGGGGAACGTCGTCTTGCTGATCTCTAATCTTGTTTTGCTCTCTGGTTTATATCTGGTCTCTTTGCATTCAGTAAACCTGTATTCAAATGGTGCTGAAGCATTTAATGAATCGGGGCATCCTCTTAGTCTGCAGCCCAGGAGGCATAGACTCTGATGGGGGATACTTCTGGGTTTTGTGCCTTTTGGGAAGCTGCATTATTAATTGGTTGTTTTCCCCCAAGTTCACTTGTTAGATGGATCCAACAGGCTATGTTCCTGTGTTGAATTAGACCCTATTAAATAGTGCTCTCTTATTGGATAAGTATTGACTGGTTCTTTCATTATTTTAATGACAAACCTAATTGTTTAAAATTACTCCATGGTTTTGCAGTTTTATTATTCCACAGATTATATCGTTACTGGGATTCTTGCACAAGATGCTTTATTTCAGTTCATTCGTTAACGTTGTTCTCTGTTCTCATGGATTTGTTTTCAAGATGCATTAAACCAAAANTTTTTTTTTTTTTTGTGGCCTGTGTTCTCCCTTCCTCTGCTGTCCCCATTTCCATTGAATAGTTGAAAGGCTGTCAGCAATTGTTTTGACAGATTTCCATGTACTACTGAAGAAGACAAAATGTTGTATCTAATATATTTTGCTCCATGGTGATAAATACATAGCAAAGGATGGGTAGAATTTCTGGTGTTAAAATGCTGAGGGATATTATAGTCCCAACGGAGGATGTCCGTTTTGTCACTAGAGCCCCCTGCAACTATCGCAACTGTTCAAATTATGTGTGCATCCAAAATATATCTAGGCAGACTTAAATATCAACTTGTCCAGAGCATGCTCCTACCCTTAGGTTCCTCCCTGCCATTTTCTGCATTGTGGAGCTTCATTGCAGCTGTCTCCAGACATTGACGCATCGCTAAATTCCCTAAGCTTTGGTAATAGTTTCTTGGAAAGCTCATGTAAATATAGCCTTGGGAGCTCCCTGAGCTATACGGCACATCTTGAAAGGAGAGTGGCACAAAAGGTATGGAACACGCTTTGCACAAATGCTGTTTGTATTACTAGGATATGTTAACTGTGCTTACGAGGTTGCTTCAGATGTTTCCTGAACGTTGTCGCTGATCCAAATAAGACTGATGCTCTTCTCAGCTCGATGCACCTACTTGTCTGCTGCCTGCAAAAGATTGGGATGGTCTGTGTCTGACAGCATAACCGCCCTGCCATAGTACTGGTCTGTCAAACTCTGACTGCTCCAAAAATAATAATCTTGCATGAAAAGTATTTAAATGAAGCCAGGAGGAGATGTGAAATTGAGTACTGTAGACAAAGTAGAGGCAGACTAACAGGTCTGGGCATAGCACTCAGTACGGACATGTGTGTGTCTCCTGAAATCAGTTGTAGCGCTTGACTTGCTCTTCCTCTTGATGCTTTGTTTTGGGTTGTCCCCCGCTTCGTGTTTTAGTCTTTTGTGAAGTTTCAAGGCACTAACTCCAGTTATGCAATGCTCTACAGTTTTTGCTGATCCTGTTTAAAGTCCCTAGACAGTTGATCTGGCAAACTTGCTGCTAAATGGATGATCTAATTCCTAGTGAATGCTGTGATCATAAACATTACCCTATCACAGAAATTATTTGAAAACTGGTGTGTATTCCTCAAGCTGTCAGTTGTCTTTCAGCATCCTTGTTGTGCTCTTTCATCCTTAAATGCTTATGCCAAAGCTCAAATAAACTTACCTGTCAGCAGTTATGAGGATGTATCTTCTCGTCTCTAGCTGCTCCTTAATCATAGCCATACCTGGCAGTTTAAAAGCTGTTTACAAAGGAGATAAGGCAAGTAGCTATGTTGTAGCTGTTGTTTCTATAAATGATTTTTCTCATACTCCAATAATATTCAGCATGACGTTGTGTTTGTGCTTTGTGAGGATGTCAGCTTGCTCAGGGCCAACACGTGAGCTCTCTGCTCATAACCCCTAAGGACTATTGCTATGGGCAAGTCTATCGAAGCAGAAGGACACCTCTGTCCTTAAATCGCTGCCAGCTCTGAAGCATCACCTGCCAGTTAGGTTTCAGATTTGTTAGCAAGGTGGTAAGGTCATTGAGCAGAGGCCGAATTCTTTAAGTGCATTGACTTGCTCTGATTCTAGAGCAATGGTTGCACAGGTAGATTGCACACAGATGGTTAATCACAAATACTTTAATAACAAAATTGCAAGTGGTGCATTAAAAGACACTGATCTTATACCCACCCCCCTGAAGACTTTCCCACAGCACTCTTTCGAGAAACACTTTATAATGAATAGGCATCTCCCTCATCAAACTTTAATACTGTTATCTACAGTGAATGCTATGTTAAAATTGTGAAATACAGGAGTACACCGCAAGGATAAAAAGCTTAAAAATTTTGTGACTCTTACTTGGCTACATTCTGTAGGATTTCTTTTTACAGATCATATATAAGGCAGTATTTTAACTCACTCACACAGCTGAAGCAGGCAGTATGAAAGTGAGCTAATTTCTGTGTGTAGGGGAAATATGTTGTGTACTCAGCTTCACAACTCAAATGCACCACTGTTTGCACACAGAATTGCCTAGCCAAAAGTCAAGGGCGTAATAGCAGATATTGATTTTTTGTATTTCTCCACTGTAAAGCAGGGCCGTAATTAGGAAACTTAATTCTGAGCCCCTTTCCCCTGTGCAATGGGTATTGCTAACTACTAGTCCAGACCCAAATCAAAACTTCGGCTCTTAAATTAATGATTTCTGGGGCTGTCATCTTAAACTTCCAGGGGAACCAAATGACAATCATATGGGTTGCTGTTGCAACTTGTTAATTCAGGAGCTCTGGTGCTGATTGTCTTGCGACAATGTCATGCCTGCAGTGCTGTCAACTGGGCCGTCTTAAATTGGTGTAGTTTGGGTGCAGTGTAATTTGGCATGGTCTACGCTTGTCCTATAAAGGGTGTTTCATGAGAAGTGCCTCTCTCTGAGCATGGTGCGAAGTATCACTGGTGGTCTGGCTGTCAGCCTGTTGCTCCTGTAGCATTATGCATTGCGTGTGTCGGGGTTAAGGTAAGGAAAGGGTGCTCCTCTCTGCACAATGGTCAGCTCTCTGCAAATTCGTCTTGCTCTGGAACGGAAAGACAAGCATGGTATAGTTTTACTGGATTTTCAGTTGTTTTGAATCTCTGCGATGGCAGCAGGGAGGCCCAGAGGCTGAGAGGAAAATGTAAATCAAGCAGAGCTTGGAACAGAAAGAGCGTAAAGGAGAGTTTCAAGGGGGGCAGGAGGGTGAGTGACAATGCAGTAACGCCCTGCCATCCATGGCTTTTCTGTTTGTCACTTTGGAGAAGCATTGCATGTCATTTAATCCACACCTTGGCAAACTGTCTCTTTTCCTGTCCCTCATCCTCATTTGGCTTGATTTGACCTGGATGAGAAGCAGACGTTGGAGGAAGATGATGCTGATAGCTGAAATCTTACTGTTCAGAAAGAGGCAGCATGAAAGCTTGCACAAGAAGATATACGTTAGGTATCAGTAAAACAGCCAAGACCTTTCAGGATGGCAATCCACTTGGTGACCAGTTGGACAAGGTTACTCAGGTACTGCAAGATTTGATACCTTGTTGTAAGGAGTTCTACGTGTCAAATTCTCATGCTGTCTCTGTTCAGGAGTGCATACTGGGTGGACAGAAGGGTGTCCCTATACAGTGTGAAAACTGGATGGAGAAATGATCTAGAAAGGAGTGCCTCGCTGGAAAAAAAGAAGGTAACAGAGCATCCAACAACCTGAATGCAACAGAGCATCCAACAACCTGAATGCCTGAAGAATAGCCTCCGACAGAAGAGTGCTGTTTCACAGACCTCATTCATATAACTTAAATTTTACTAGCAAGAACTCTTTTGAAACCTGAAATTCCAGGTGGAGTACCCAAGAAGGTCTGAAAGTCTGTTCCTGGACCTGTTGATTCTCTTTCTTCTCAAGGTGGGTGGTGCTGGATTCTCACTTGTGAGTGAAAGCCCTGTTATTATCACAAGCAAAATTAATCCATCCTTCCTGTCTATTCCAACCAGCATCCAAAATTGTATAGTAGGAGTACCTGGCAGGCTGTCCCAAGGAAGAGCATTATTTTTACCCCACGGCCTTGCAAGGGGTAACTCTAAAGACTTAGAAGATTGTTTCTTTAAGTGAACTTAAATAAACAGCAAGTTCTGCTGCTTCTTTCTTGTGCAAGATGCAGCATCCCTGCAAAAGTCGTGCTAAATCTGAAGTTCTTTCTCTGTGCATTTGTAATCCCATTGTTTGTCGGTAAAATGCCCACCTAAGGATTTCTTTTTTTTTTTTTTCCAATGTTTCTGGACTGATTCTTTAGTTTTAGTTGGAAAATTCTTCTATTCAGCCAGTATCTGCTTCTCTCTGGTAATTTGAGGTGGAGAGAAAATGGACACTTTAAAGCAAATAGAACAACACCACCTGTGTTGGGAGGAGTTTGAGGTGCTGAAAAATAGGGGGGAAAAAAAATAATCTGTGTGGCAGACCGGAGTTTCAGGATACAGCTCTGCCCCTTGGTGTACTGTGATTGTTAATGACGCAGAAAGTGTTGGGTACTCTGTTTCCACATGAAAAGAGGAAATGAGCATATGGTGATCATAGGTGAGTTAAGGAATCTGGTATGTGGTACAAGGTCAATGAAGCTGTAAAACAGCAATTGGTTACTAATAAAAGGCAGGTTTTCTTTCTATGCGCCTAGTAGAGGTCATTTTGCTGGTACTGCATCAGGAAATAATAAATACATGTGAGCAAAGTGTTTTGGTTTTTTTTTTTTTTTTTGAATCACAAGCATCTTGAGATGCACATTCTACTTGTTTTATATTGAGCCCATGGGCTCTGAATTCAGGCTTGCTAGCTTTGAATGTGCGATCCATGCTCCCTTCCGCCTCCCCTGCCACCTTCCTCCCTGCTCTTTTGGCTTTGGCACCTGCAGGGCGCTTGTGCTTTTGCTTCTTCTTCTCCAGGACTTGCTGTGATGAGGTGCCAGCAGATGTGTTGCGTGCTGAGCAGCTCTTAGAGCAAGCCCGAGCAGCAGTGCAGAGTAGTGCAAATACTATGAATTTGATTCTATGAGATGTGCAAAGAGGGGGGGATGCTGATCTGACTCTGAGCAGAAAAGAGGGGTTGGGGGTGCTTTCCAAAAGCATGGAGAGCCCTGGGTTGGGATAAATAAAAGAAGCAGGTGGCTCCCGAACTGTGCCTGAGCGGCAGAGGGCGAGTGCTTTATCAGAAGGAAGCAAGAGGATGGAGGAAGGCTTCTTAGTGCGCAGACAGGGATGTGATTAATGCTCAGCTCTGCTGCTCTGGTTGAAATGAAGTTTTGGGAACAACTCGTGTGAGAGATTAAGAGATTACTGCACTTCCCAGGCCCTTTCCTGTCTCTAAAATCTAATGCTTGTTCATGCAACACTGGTGTGATGCAAAAGCATTATTAGTTTTGGGTTTTGTTCTGCTCTTGGGAGACTTTTGTTTTCTGAATTTGGAGATCCATACACTGAAAATAACTGTAAAGTCCAAGTAGTAAATAAGTGAATGTTATTAGTGAAGAGGTAGAGAAACAACAAGGTACTGTAAAAAAACAAACAAACAAACAAAAAAACCCTCTTTCTCCGTGATTCCCTGTGTCTTGAATGCCAGCTGGTCTTCCATCTCCAAAAAGAAAAAGGTTCAGCAAAGGATGATGAAGGTAATGAGAGGCACGGAGCAGCTGTTGTATAAAAGGAGGTAAATGAACTTTGACTCTTCAGCATGAAGAAGAAACGATTGTGAGCGGAGGAAGTGAGAAGAGGAATGTTATGCAAAGTGTGAGCAGAAGATGACTGTACCCAGGCCCTCCCCATTAAAAAAAAAAAAAAAAGTGTAATATAAAACAAGGAAGCAACAAGCTTAAAACAAGGGAAAGTTTTTCTTTTGGTAATGTTTTTCTTTCAGTGGTGTGCAGTTATGCTGCGGTATTCCCTGCTGCAGGATGTTGCTGAAAGGTTAGGTATTCAAAGGAGGCTGGATAAAACCTAGCCATGGCTGTTAAATTCAGTATCTCCTGGCTCAGGGAACAGTTATTAAAGCAATGTTTTTAAGAAGGTAACACCATCTGTGTTAAACTTGTTGCAGAAATGTGAAATTTCATTTTGTAAGTGGGTAATAAATAATGCTCAGCTATTTTCAAACGCCATGTCGTATAGATGTGTGCTAACGCAGGAGCTACGAGTTGGAGTAGCAGATTAAATGTGGGATTTCTTGGCTTCTGTATTATTTGATATTTTTGGTAGCTAATGGGAAACAGGCGCATAGTAGCAAATGATTCAGGTGATAAAAAGTTGGTGTTTAAGAGCAGATTATAGCAGCAGTTGTCTTGGCTAATTTGATGTGTTACTTTACCAAAGTTTTGCAATCTGGAGCTAATAGGAGAGTGCTAATAGTAGGGTAGGTTGGAGTGGCAGCGTGCCAGCCGGAGCCTGGGGTAATGATCTGGTTACCCTGATGCATTGGAGACGGACAGTCTTCAGTATTTTCCTGCAAGCTTGATTTTCAACGTGAGGCAATGTTTGGGTAGCGCTGAAACTCTGGGATCGCACCATGGCAGTCACCATAGCGGCTTGGAGGGTGGAGGTTTATTACACTGTACGTCGCCTTTTATTACGGAGAGGTGGTTTGCTTGGCTGGTGCATGAAAGGACTAAATTTCCCTGAAGATTTTGGCGCTCAGCAGCGTGTGGGTGTTAGGAGGCTTTGGGAGGTGGAGGAGGATGGAGGTGGAATAATGTCCTTTGAATCAGAGCTGTTTTGACATGCTAGAAAAAAATCGGCAGCTGTAAAAAATAAAATAAAAAAAAAAGTGTGTGTGATATCAAACACTGAACCACTCTATGATTTTGTGTAGAGAAGAAAGACTCGGAACAGGAGATGCTTACAAATTTATACTGGACCGAGTGGGGTGAAAATCAAAGTATAAGTGAGCATGTGGTAGGGCCACCTCACACGCTGCCGACACACATGGCAGCTTTGCAGTGGTGTGCCACTCAACAGCAATACCTTGAAAATTAAAAGACAGTCTTGGTTCAGTGGCCTTCATCCCAAGGCGTGGATTTGGTGACCTGCATGATAACTTCGAGAATAAATTCAAAGTGATTTATCCCTCTTCTGATGTCTCTTGAACTCTATCTGTTGCTGTGAAGTGCCTGCTTCTGTATTTATGGGCAAGGTGGAGACTACTGACCTGCTTTGCCGCCTCTGAAAGGCGAGTAATAGTTCTTAGTGAAGATAGTGAGGGCAGTATTTCTGAACGTGGTTGGACTAAATTTACTGTAAAAAAAGTGTATGTGATGACTGTTGGAAGGGAAAGCATATATTTATTGCACAGTGGCAATAGATTTATAGGTGGATAGTTTGGTTTATAGATAAATATTGTTTGCCTATATTTCTGTATCCATAAGCAGTTAGCAAACTGGATTTAAAAGGCGAAACTTTGCTATAATCTAGAGACCTTTTTACATTTTTTTTTTTTTTTCCTATCCCATCTGCTGAGTTCTTCACTCACGGCTGAGATGTCACGTGGTGCCAAGAGAAGTGACGCATCTTGGTATCCCATGGTAACTCTCCCTTTCCTTCATTCTTAGCTCATTTGCTTTGCTACTAGATAGAATAATCTAACTGTGGGATTAGATTTGCTTTGCTCACAAATAGGGGAAGGTTAGGGTGTAGTCTTTTCGCTGTCTAAAATGATTTACACATGGTAACCCAAACTGTCCTTTAAAAAAACCAACAGAAAACAACACAAGAAAACATACACAAACAACCTGCAAAACACAAAACCAACACCCCTACCAAACCCAGAAAACTAGAAGCTCCCCACCCTAATTTCTCAACACGCAGGAAGCATCACCTGGGGCTTTTACTCTTTGCTTGCCATTCAGGACACTGAAGCTTGTCTGAGAAGTTTTTGCAAACCACAAGTAGAGATCGTGCAAGCGTCTGTTGAGCTCAGATGTAAAATTCTCACCAAAGCTAAATTTGCAATTCAGTTCACACAGGCTTTGCTGCTGGGAAGTTGTTAGGTGATGCTTTCTTTTTTTCTTCCTCCCCCCCCATCCCCCCGAGTTGTTTTTTAACCTTTGGTTGTTATATGCAGTTACTGGCTGCATCTTGATTAGAAATATCTGACATATTTTCTGAGAAGAGCTCTTGGTAGACCATATCTTTGCATTCAGATATGCTGATATTCCTTAGAAATCTGATTATTTTTAAAATACTTGTCACTTACTTAAACCCATTTTCTCTTCTATGCCTAAATATCCACTGCTAACTTGATTGTATTAAAGCCGTAATGGTATGATTTGGTCAGCCTGAAGCTCAAGGCTGCAAACACAGCAGCTCCTCACCTAATTTAAAGAGTGGGTATAGTCTTTGCAGATGTACATAAGAGACCTTGAACCTCTTCTTGCATGCCATTTCTAAACTCTTCTGGGCCCTTTTTCTAAGTGCCTTCAAGCACAGCTAGTATAAATCCTGCTAAAGCAATTTAAGACTGGCTAAACTTTGCCCTGACAATTTGATTTTTGCTTTAGGGGAGGGAACAGCTTTCAGAAACCCAATTTATTCTTGGAGGGGGTGTGTGTGTGGTTTTGCTTGCACGTAGCTCACATGTGCTGGAGGAGACCGTGGTGAAGTTTTGCAGTGTAGCAGGATTTGCATTTGCTGTTGCCACAGCTACGAGTGAGTTTACAGCAGTTCCCTTAGAGGAGGAGCGGAGCAGGAGTTTTCAGAGTTAAGGTACCAGTGCAGAGATGACTCACTTTGGTGTGTCCAACTGATTTTTGAATCGGTTTTTGAATGAGAGGATGCAACTGTGGTGTGCAGGGAGGCATTGAGATGAGCGATTTTTGTCTTCCTGGATTTAGGGCAGTTAATCTGTGTGATGTTTGCTTGTAACAGGCTGCTATGCTGTCATCTGATACACAATGTACATACAGGCATCTGGATATTTGGAAGTATTGCAAGATTTCTCTGGTGTGCGTGGGCGCTGTCATCTTTGTAGCTGTGCCAAATCAGGGTATGTCTCTGTTTGCTCTGAACAGGTATTTAGTACAAAGCACTGTTTGTATTGTAATGGGACTGAATTGCCTTGTGTTCAATTTTTAGTTATGTGCGGTCCGGCGTGCTAACACGAGCTGTGTGTTTGCATCGAGAGTGCTGCATGGTTAAATCCAAACAATAGGCTGCTTGTGGCAACTGAAAGTGCTGGGGAAAAGAATCCCTCTTCTGTAATTGCAGGGGAAAAGCAAGCCTATTTACAGCAGGAATCAGCAAGGGTTTATTAAGTCATACTTGACTTTTTCCCTTGAATTTTCTGCATAGATTATGATGATTTCAGTATAAATTGCTTAGGCAGAAAAAGCACTTGGCCCGTCTTTTAGTTACTGATCATAGTAGCTTTGACTTAGTGGTATAAAGAAATGCTATACCTTTCTGGGAATGACAGCGTGTGCAAGAACTATTTTATTCTGAGAGTGCATTTGTGCATGTCTGTGAGCATATTGCCTGAGTAAACTCCTGGGTTTACGAAAGACTTCTAAGAAAAAAGGTAAAATTAAGGATTTGTTCAGTTACAACCTGCTGGTGGTAGATTTTTAGCCCAGTCAGTACCAAAAACCAGCCTGTGTGCTTTTTGGTGTGTTTCTTGTTCTTTTCTTTGGATACAGTGTTGGCCTTGCAAAGTGGAGAGGGTTCAGGAAGCCCTCCCAAACAGACTGGGCTTTCGTGGCAACAGGGGAGAAGGAATCACGCTAAAGAAAAAGATCTGAGCTTGCAGTGTGCTGAAGAAATAAAGAGCAGTGTAATCCAAGTATGATGTGGCAGGCTGCTGTGATGTAAATAATATGAACTGTATGCAGCTGGTGCCTGTGGTGGAAACAAAAACAAGCGTCAAAAGAAAGGTTAGACGTTTAAAGTCCACAACTAAATATTATGAAAACAAATAATAGCGAGTTTGCCTTTGAGGACAGAAAATAGTGCCTATGTTCAGAGGCAGGCAGGTTAACATCCTTCGAAGATAGGAATATTTGTGTGGACATGGGTTTGATGTCAGCGGACAGCTACCCTGTAACCATGTTTGCCGTTTTGATCATTTTAAATAAGTGTGGAATATTTAATGGGTAGGTAGAATGATTGGATTATACCTTCATCTAGATAAGAATAAAAACTATCAGCTACCTTACAAGTCAAGTTGCTTCTTTTTCCCAACAAAAGCCGGACTCATCTGTGCCTTTCGCCTCCAGTATTTCCTGCTGCTCACTCTTCTCAGCTGTGTCTTATAAGATACCTGTGACTGCTTTTACATGCTAAACTGCGGACTCTTAGTCTGTCTTGAAATGATCAATGGTTGAAATGGTTGAAATGATATTGAAATGGTTAACAATAAGCTATTTCCTCTATATGATCTTATGCAAAATAGTACTACACCACTGCTAAAAAAATCTTAGACCTGTTGTACAGAAACAAGGTGCTCGCTTGAGGAAATTGGAGATTGCAGTGATAGAAAAGTTGGAGCTGGGGAGAGGAGGACTTTGATATGTGGCAAATGGAATTAATATAGGGATCTTAAATTTAAATGAGGGACTGAATCTGAAATGTTGTGAGCAGGTGGCACACTTTTTCCACAACAAAAAGTGGTAACCTGTCATGTAGGTAACTTTTAACTAGCATTGTGTCTAATGGCCTAGGCTTATTTACAGATTTTATTATTGTGCTTCATTGATACTGTTGAGATTTTGAATTACTGTGTGAGGAAGTGCTTTTGTATTGAAGATATATTTAAGTTTTTGCTGTGTTGTGAAGGTCTTTGTCTGACATAGCTTTTTATTTTTGGAGCTATGGGTATGTAGGTTTATGGTTTAAAAAAAAAAACAACAAGGTGGGAGGGAACCCTCAAAACAAACCAGACTGTGTCCTCAGTAACCAAACTACAGCTCTGACAGAGAGAAGACAAGGTCTTATGCCAGCGCAGATAGGAAATGAGGTCTCTCTGTGCTGTGCTCAGCATGTGCTAACATTCTCTCTCCAGGGAGAATTGCCATGGTCTCTTCCCTTGTTTAGGAAATATTGTGTCAGAGGGAAACCCCCAGAGGAGAGGGGTCAGTGCTGTCAGCCCCAGCATTAGCATCTTGTGAGATGGTTTCCTATGGTAGTTCCACCATGGGTGCTGGGACCAGCTGTGAAATTGGGAATAGCGCATGGTGCCTTTGGGTTTTGAGATGCCCGAGTCATAATACTATTACCTGCTTCTGTAGATCTGATCTGCCCCAGTATGTCTGTGGTTTCGCTGTAGTTGAGTCTTGCTGCAAAATGGCTGTGTAGAGATCTTGTAAGGATCTGTAGGCTTCTATAATTCCTACACTGTCTCTGTGCACTATTCAAAGCCTTGAAGGTAGCCAGGGAAGAGATCATAGAATCATTGAATCATCTAGGTTGGAAGGGACCTTTCAGATCATTGACTCAAACCATCAACCTAACACTGCCAAAACCACCACTAAACCATGTCCCTCAGCACCACGTCTACCCGTGTTTTAAAAACCTCCAGGGATGGCGATTCCACCACTTCCCTGGGCAGCCTGTTCCAATGCTTGATAACCCTTTCAGTGAAGATATTTTCCCTAATATCCATCCTAAACCTCTCCTGGCACAAAGTGAGATGGTGCAGGACACCTGGATTAGAAAGTCTAAGGGCTGCTGGTCACCTTTTGGAGTAGTGAGATAAGGAGAGGACCCACGCAGGCAGGGATGATCTCCCTGGAGAACAGTCCTTTTTCTGAGCTGTAGGTCAAGAGGAAAGGCAAGCTCTTGCACAGGGATCATCTGCTGTAGCTTTGCCTTCATGTGCACCCCGTGGACTTGCAATGAGGGAATTAATCTCTTATTTTACAGGGAAATGCATGTTCACATAGCAGGTAGAACAAAAGCAGTAGCATCTAGTATAACAGGCAGCATATCTGGCTTAAATTGAAGACTGATGGCTTCAGAAAGCATAGAAAGATGCTTCATTCATCTTGCAGGACTCCATCAGTCTGTGGTGAGCTTGTAGGGTGGAGAGGGAAGCTAAATTAAGGATGTGTTACTTGGACTAATGATAATTTGGACAAAGAGAAGACTGTAGGCTATAGTACAACCAAGAGTGCCAGAGTTGTGAGACCCAGGAACACTCCTTCTCGCTGCTTTTTTTTGACCAAGGAATAAAGGTAGGTGCTGACCCAGTCAGAATGACTGACGAATGCCTTTTGGCAACAGCACAGTACTATCTACAAGTGAAACTTATCCTTGCAGGCAGCTGCTTGCCCCAGGGACTGACCACCTTTGTCTTGGTTTGGTTTGTTTTTTTTTTTTCTTTCTGTTGGCCTCCTAACTATCCAAAACACACCCCTGGGGTGTCTGGGTTGCACCTAAGTTATCGCCTTTATGGGAAGTAAAATAAAAGAACACCATGTCTGCTGTCCAGTAGGTCTGCATCTGTGCTTCTGCCTGAAGATCTCGGACTAGTTCTAGTCCCCACAGTATGACCTCGCGTGTCACCATGATGAGCAGCTGGAGGTAGTACCAGCTGCACAAAGAGTCTGTCCTGAAGCTGCTGCTATGAACATTGGGCAGTCTGGTCTTCACGGGGTAGGGCTTGAGCAGTTGTCTCTGTTAAGATTTCTATGGTCTGTTCTGCTGGTACAAGTGGAAGGAGTGGGCCTGGGCAGGAAAATTATTGTTGAACCATCATAGTGTATCTGGTTTTGATGCATGAAGATGCAATTAAGGCTTGAGCAGAAGTTTTTTGAACACTTCTGGAGAGTTTAGATGGATGAAACAGTTCTTCAGGGACTAACTGAGCCCATATGAGCCTGGAGGTATTTACTCAGAAAAGCTTATACAGTGTGTACTGGCGTGGGGTACTCCTGTCCTGCACCCTTTAACACAGAAAAGCAGAGAAATAGGGGTTTCTTCTCACTATGGATTATAATGCTATCCAGAGGGACCTGGACAGGCTGGAGAGGTGGGCCCGTGCCAACCTCACGGAGTTTAACCAGGCCAAGTGCAAGGTCCTGTACCTGGGTCATGGCAATCGCAAGCACAAATACAGGTTGGGTGGAGAATGGCTTTAGAGCAGCTCTGAGNCCTAAAGGGGGCCTACAGGAAAGATGGGGAGGGACTCTTTTATCAGGGCATGTAATGACAGGACGAGGGGTAATGGTTTTAAACTGAAAGAGGGGAGACGCAGATTAGATATTAGTAAGAAATTAGGAAGAAATAATAAGGTAGTGAGGCACTGGAGCAGGTTGCCCGGGGAACTTGTGGATGCCCCATCCCTGGAGGTGTTAAAGGCCAGGTTGGATGGGGCTTGGAGCAACCTGGTCTGGTGGGAGGTGTCCCTGCCCAGGGCAGGGGGGTTGGACCTAGATGATCTTTAAAGTCCCTTCTAACCCAAACAGTTCTATGATTCTATGATTCCGGTGAAGTATTCGTATTGGAAACTGTGATTTCCCATGGGAATCCATGTCTCCTTCCTTTCTAAGAGGCTTTGCTTTCTTGCACAGTCCAATTTGACATTGTAGTGTAATTTAATGCTTCCCATAGAAGAAGTTAAACAGTGATTTAAAAAATAAAGTTAAAAAATAATAGTCCCTGAATCTGAGTGACTTCTGAAATAGCACAAGCAGGAGAGAATCCCTATGTGGATTACTTGGTCTCTTGGGCTTTGGTCTTTTTTTTTTTTTTTTATCGGCCCTTTAAATGTCCGGAGGTTAAAATTAGAATGGCAGACGCTAATAAACATTTACCAGTGAATTTTTTGCAGTCAGCTTTCATTTAGCACTGAAAGCCCTGGAAAGCCGTGGTCCATTTTTGGATGCTGGAGACATACTGAGTAAACACAGCTCCTCGGTATGGCACTGGGGAGCGCAGCAGATCTTGTTAGGTTTTTGCCTTTTTTTTTGTTTTTTTTGTTTTTTTTTAGAGATGCCTGATGTCTGTGGAAACTTGAGTTTTCCTTTACTTAGTGGTGTAGCAAATACTGTCTTCCTCTGTATTAACAAATAGTCATGGTCTTAACAGCAAGAGCAACTAAGCAGCACAGTGACTTACAGAGGCTTATAGTGAACATCTTGATATTGCAAGCAATTCATAAATAATGTACATCTTTTCTGCCAAAATCTTCTCAAGTGTATAACATCATTGATCACAGAAAGTCCTGTAGCCTTTGATCACAGAGAGTCCTGTAGCCAGGAGAAAAAGCTACTGTGTCCGTCTTAGTCATGCTGTCCTGTTGCACAGTGTCTTTAAGGAAGTAATGCGGTTGTTTTTGTCACTAGATGAATGATTCTAAAATATAGTGAGGCTCCTGTTGGGTGAGCCTGTAGTAAAAAGGCTGACTCTGCTGTGTTGATTTTATGTTCATCCTTCATGCACTCAGTGTTGGTGTAAAGATGTTCCCTGAGCATGAGTTTATGTTTTTCTGACTTGGGACCACTCAGAAAACACATGTGGGGGGACAGATTGCAGCTGCTTCATCCGGAGCCTGGGTATCACATACCTGCTGCTTTGGGGAAGAATGGAGTCGTGGCTCTCTTGACTGCTCTACTGTTTCCATATATGCCTCTGGGGTGTGTGTGTGTGCGCCTGCCTATGTTTTGGGTTTGGGTTGTTGTGTTTTTTTTTTTTTCTCCAGTACCCATGATACCTCTGGACCTTCAGCAAAAGGGTGCTTATTCTGCTAGCAGCAACAGCACAGGCCTCTTCGATGGGTGGATCTAACAAACCAGTAATGTGCTGGACATCCCAGTATCCCGGTTTGTTTTGCGGAGCAGCTGCTGCGTCTGAATGCCAGATGCAGTCTGAGGGCGTTGTGTGGCTTGAATGTGACTCTTGTAGAGGAGCCACCCTATCACTGTGGAAGGCAGCTGGCTTTGCAAGCAGGTTAGCATGTACAAAATCTTTCTGGCTGGACCCAAGGGTCTGCTTTAATCAGTAAATAGCCCTGAAACCTGGTTTACAGTACTCCTTAGAAATAATCTGAGCTACTCTTTACCTAGACTGCCAAAAGTATCAAAAAGGTGAACCACAAATGTGGAGGCTCGGTGTTACCAGCCTTCAGGCAGGAAAATGTGTTGCTGTTCATGAAAGCGTCTCATGGCAGTATTACATATAAATAGCAGTTCCCCTCTGCGGCTTCTCCCATTGCCTATGGCCTAAATTGGATGGCTTCTTAGTGGTGGCGGCTGCTAATGGTGAGATGAAGTAGCAGATTAATTGATTGGGAATAACCAAGAGCGGTTTGATTACAGAGCACAACCTGTCTTCATTCTTTCAAAGGGGAGATGGAGTTTGGGGATGCTGCCACTCCAGCTCCTTTTATGAGGAGCAAAATCCCTGATTTAACGAAATGCTAGTGCTGATGCGCATTATAAAGACAGAGTTGCTAAGGCTTTTATGGCAGTGAGGAGATGAGTTAGGCTGTAATTACAGCCTCTCTTTTCCCTTGCAAGTCCAGAGAGGATTCTGAAGTTATTTCTGTGTTTAGTTGGTTCTGCTTTATCGGTTTTAATTCAGTATGAAACAGTAGCTTACACTGCCCAAGAGAAAAGTACCATATAAATGGGGTTTCTTGTGTTCTAAGAGTGCTGCAAGTGTAAAGAAACTAACTCCTTAGCCTCAGTAGGATGAGTTGCTTTGATGTTTTGAGTTGCTGGTCTAATTTTCATGTTCACAGCTGTGGGACTTTGAGACCAAACTGTAGCTGAGCTGAGAATCTGAGCCCCTGTTAAGACCAGGAGATAAGTGCAGCGAATTTATATGGATTGTTTAAGGGCTGTCTCTTTGTGCATCTATTGCATTATACTAAAACCTAGCTTGGCAGCCACAAATGGAATAGGCCCTAAAAACCTTCCCTAGCTCTAGTATTGCTTAGAGCAATAGAATCTACCAGTAAATGTTCCTTGGAGCTAGCTTCAGATCTAGCCCAACTGGAGCAGGGGCTGGACTAGCTGACCCCAAGAAGTCCCATGCAGCCACGGGGCTCTGTGTGGGTCTCAGCACTGGACTTGATGACACAAGGCTAATGTTGAAAAACACCCATGGCAAGAAGCCACAGTTGTGGATGGCCTTTAAATCCATCTAAACAAACACATGCAATGAGTCAGTTTAAAAACTGAAGCGTTGTCTTTTTTTGCCGGGTGAAGAGACCACAAGTGCTCTGGCTGCAAATGTGACAGCTGTCATGGTAGATCTCAGTTGTGCTGTCCTTCTCCCTGCTCAGCCCCCGGCGCGCTTGCTCTATTTGCAAAGAGAGGAAAAGGAGGAGGAGGTGTGCTAAACTGAGAACCAGGCAAGACAAATGCGCTAACAGTTGGATAGAAACATGTTTTATCTTGAGCTTTTGCGCAAAAACCTGAATTCTGCACGGAGACTTCCCTGTTCCTGAACTTCTTTTTAGGGTGAAGTCTTAGTAGATAGGATCAGTTTTGTACTTCCCTCTGTTACTGATGACCCCCACTGGTCTCTTTTTACCAGACTACCTCCAGCTGTGGGAACAGAGAATGTAGGAGATTTAAAGAAATTACAACTTTAGTTTATCTGTTGGCCTTAAAATAAAAATCTTTAGGACTTATGTTCTCTTACACCAGCAAGAAGTAGGTATCTCCAAAGTCAATGAAGGTTTTAGCTAATAAACCTAGAGGGTATCCGGGTCTGACTCTTCTTGCTTTTTTATGAAAGAGGAGAATCATCCCCTGGTTTTTAGGGGTGACACAGAGCATTTGTGGAGCTGAGGGTTTTGTAAAGCATTCATCAAAAAGTTAATGTATAAAAAAATGGGGGGGGGGGAGGGCAAAACTCGAGGGAGATGGAGGCTGTAAGAGAGATTTAAGATACCAGGCAGCCTGATGAAACACCTCCTGACTGGTTTGTTAATGTTCCCAGTCTCTGACCCCTGTGTCACAATGAGAAAGCAACATTTGAGCCAAACCGTAGCAAAGGTGAGCTAGCAAGTACTGGGAACTGAATTTCAGCCTCTCAAGTGAGATAGGGCACGTGTTAGTTGTCTCCTGCTGAGCCGGTTATTATCCGTCAACACAGTGATATTGTGGGTTTCTGCCATGGATGCTTAGTCCTTAGACAGGGCTGAGGTGCTTCTTCCAAATACTTGTGTGGTTTTCTTTATGATAAATGATATATTGAGTAGACAAGTGAACTGGCAAAATGATCACAGACTGGTTGAGGTTGGCAGGGACCTCTGGACGTCATCTTGTGCAACACGCCCTGGTGAAGCAGGGTCACCTAGAGCTGGTTGCCCAGGACCATGTCCAGTCGGGTTTTGAGTATCTCCAAGGATGGTTGCCCAGAACTGAACACAGCACTCCAGGTGTGGTCTCACCAGTGCTGAGGAACCTCCTGCTGGCAACGCTCCTCCTAATGCAGCCCAGGATGCTGGTGGCCTCATTTGCTAAGGGTGCATTGCTGACTCGTGATAGTTTGTTGACATCCAGAACCACAGGTCCTTCTTTGCAAAGCTGCTTTCCAGTCTGTCAGCCCGCACACAGCCTGTACTGGTGCTTGGGGTCATTCTTCCCCAGGTGTAGGGCTTTGCCTTTCCTTTGTTTGAACACCATGAGGTTCCTGTCTGCCCTTTGCTCCAGCCTGTCAAAGTTCATCTGGGTGGCCATGTGACTGTCTGGCATATTGGCTATTTCTCCCAGTTATGTGTCATCACAAACTTGCCGAGGGTACACTCTGCACATCATCTAGGTCATTAATAAAGAGGTTAAACAATACTGGCTCTCGTATCAACCCATGGGTAGACCACTAGTGTCTGGCCTCTGGCTGGACTTTGTGCCACTGATCACAACCCTCTGAGCCTGACTATTCAGCCAGTTTTCAGTCCACCTCCCTGCCCACTTGTCTAGTCCATACTTTGCCAGCTTGTCTGAGGATGTTATGAGAGACAGTGTTGAAAGTCTTACTAAATTCAAGACAGACAGCATCCTCTGCGCTCCCCTCATCCACTAAGCCAGTTGTTTCATCATAGGAGGAGGTCAGGCTGGTGAAGCATGATTTTCTTCCTTCATAAATCCATGTGGACTACTCCTGATAACCCTCTTGTCCTTCATGTGATTAGAAATGGTTTCCAGAATTAGCTGCTCTTTCCCATGGATGAAGTGAGACTGAATGACCTCTAGTTGCCCAGATCCATTTTATTGCCCTTCTTGAAGACAGGAGTGATGTTTGCTTTCCTCCAGTCATCAGGAACCTCTCCAGACTATTCAAAGAAAATCAGGTCTGGCCTTGCAGTGACATCAGCCAGCTATCTCAGCACTTGTGGGTCCATCCCATCTGGTCTGTATGTCCAGTCTACTGTTCCCTAACCTGATCCTTTCCTACCAAGAGGGTCTTCCTTGTTCTGGACTTCCCCTGTGGTCTCAAGGGCGCACAATTCCTGAAGGTTGGTCTTACAGTTGCTCTTCACATGCCTTGCCAGATTGAACTCCAGATGGCCTTTGGCTCTCTTAACCTCGTCCCTGTGTGATCAGTGTTCCCAGATTCCTTCTGGGTCACCTGCCCCTGCTGCTGCACTTTGTTTGCACTTGGGTTTGGTCAGGAGCTCCTTGCTCCTCCATGTAGGCCTCCTGCCACCTCAGGTTGATTACCTGCTTGTTGGGTTGGACCATTCTTCAGCTTGGAGGAGGTGATACTTTAATATCAACCAGGTCTACTGGACCCCTCTTCTCTCCAAGGCTGTGTCCCATGAGATTCTTCAAGCACATCCCTGAAGATGCTAAAGTGTGCTCTCCTGAAGTCCAGGGCTGTGATGCAGCTTTTTTTACCAGGCTCCTTTCTCTCAGGGTCCTGAACTCCAGCATCTCGTGGTCACTGCAGCCAGGTCTGCCCTGATCTTTGCATCCCTGACCAGTTCTTTCTTGGTTGTAAGTATAAGGTCTATCAGACCACCTCTCTTTGTTGGCTCCTTCATCACCTGTATTAGGAAAGTGCACTCCAGAAATCTTGATTGCTTCTGCCATGCTGTGTTGTCCCTCCAGCAGATGTCAGGGTGGTGAAAGGCCTCTGTGAGCACCTGTCCTGTCCTTCATTAAAGAGCTAGCGTGTATCCAGATGCTCATCCAGTTGTGTGAGTTACCCCACCATGTCTCTGTGACCACAGAGACTGTAGCCCTGCAAGTGCAGGCAGACCTCCTGCCCATTCCCTGTGCTGCGTGTAGTGATGTAGGGGCACTACAGAGAGGCACCCAAGGGTGTCGAGTTCCCAGGGCAGGAGAGCTTTCCCCATAACACCCTGCAGCCACTTCCATATCTGCATACACACCTTCAGGTGTGTGAGTGAAGGTGGCTTTCCTGAAGTCTTGTCTTGTTGGACATGCAAAAATGTGTGTGAGCTGCCAGGTTGGCAGTCTTTGCTAAGCAGAAATAGCACACCTTCTGGCAAAAGCCAGGAATGTGTGAGAAACTCCCTATTATTGGATGGATGCAATATTTATCTTAAAGCATTCAGCCTGGCTTTAGTATCTGAGTCCACACTGTGCCTGTAGCTTTAGAAAAATAAAGGCTTTATTTCTGTCTTATATTCTCCCCTCTTTACGTCTTTCCTAATGTAACTGAATATCTACAGAAGGGCTGTATTTCTTTTTCCTTCTCTGGCGTGTGTCTCTATATATATCCTGTTTGCTTTGGAAGAAATCTCTCCATCTGAGCCAAACCGAAACCAAAGGTGCAAGATAAAGTTCCTTTCTTCTCTTCTTAGCAAGAAGGGGGAGTGGAAGAGTGATAGAAAATTATCACCTGGGAAGCACAGGAAGCACATGAAGGTAAATAGCCTTTTTCTGTTCAACTAATCCAGTAACAAACACACCCCCATGAAACGATGAACTTTAATTATGGGGTTGTATATGGGGGAGGAGATGTTAAACACTGGGGCAGTATTTTAGAAAGGACCTGTGAAACAAGTTGATGAAAGCCTTTAGGCTTGAAGACAATGGTTCTTTAATAATCCAGCAAGACTTTCTCATCAGCTGCTTGCATGCAGAGCACCAGCGCTCAGGGATTGCTTGTCCCCCCTCACACCCATTTGAGAGGTGCTGCAGCAAACTTAAAATTGCAGCAATTTGCATAAGTGATGCAGAGAGACATTTTCTTCTCCCCCCCACCCCGCCCTGTTATTGCACTAGGGAAGTGATTTCATTACAGTAAAACTGAATTTCAACTTGGTTTTGACTTTCTAAGCAAATCAGAGCTCTGGCTTCTCAAAAAAACTTTCCAAGACTTACAGGTTTTTTTTGTGCTCAGTTTAAATCTAAAATAATAAATTTGGTTGAAAATGCTAAAAAGGTACAGACTGAAAACTCTATTGTGCTGGTAGGATAGCTTGCAAAATAAGGTCCTTACTTTTGGTTTAAGTACGGGTTTCCTGAGGTCTGAAGCTGCATTTGCTACTTTTTGCTACTTGTGAGCTGTAGAAGACACAGAAAGTAACACTTCAAGGCTTTAGGTTCTCTAAAGGCACAGTGTGAAGCTGAGCATGTTTGAGCCCTGTATTTTTGCAGAAATGCCAATCGCCAAGCAAATTTAACAGTACTGCATAAATGAACAGGGCAAGAAAGCAAGTTCACCTCTTTAGAAGGCTCAAGTATTTACCTTTACCCTTTTGTACTCCCTATTAGATATTTTAAACTCCTTACAGAATTGTATTTTTGTGAGCTGTAATTGCAGGGGTAAAACCTCTGTCAGTGATTTTTACGAAACGCAATGTTTAACAGTCAGTGGAAGGTCTGAGGAGAGATTGTTCTGGATTAGTCCTCTTTGGTGTGGGTGGAGAAGAAACTGATCTTACTCTAGGAAATCATAGCGTGCAGCACGATAATATCCAAGTAATGTCATCCTTGGGGAGCAGTTAAGAAAGATCTTTAAAAAAGATACGGGCAGTTCCTTTGAATTAAGTTTCTGAGAGCACGGGAAGGATGTCCAGTTTGATACGCACATCTACCCCACCCAGCTCGTGCAAAATCAGCTCCAGTTGTTTCTGGCTTTGTATAATCCACCAGGAATAATTGAGAGCAGGGATATCGAGCAGAAGGATTCCCCTCATCTGTGCTTTGGTCATATGGGGACTTGCAGGATCAATACTGAGTTAAGAATGGTGTCATGGTCATCTATGTAGGTTTTGAAAAGATGTACATAGTCTTTTCATTGTGACTGGTGTCAAGACGAGAAGTGCAAGTGTAAACACGGTAAATGCCATCCAAAATATATTTGATGAATGCCAGGGGAAACACATTTGCCCATGGCTTGATTTAGCAGTTGCTGCTCTCTGTGTAGTATATTTGCCACGTAAATATACTTTAGGCTTTTTTAGTATTGAGAGAACTCCTCGTAGTTTCTCTAGTAAGGCTATATAAAGGCTGTGGACATGTACTTGGTCATTAACCGTATCGATAGGAAGTGAGTTGAAATGAAATCTGCTACCTACTTGCAAATCAAATCTATGCATTTTGATCCTTCTAAAGTACATAACTCCCAAAGCGATTTAGAAATTGATACTCATCGAGCCTCATCCAATGTGGTTGGATGCTGCACTTAAGCAGAACTCAAAATGTGCCAGAAAATACAGGCCTCTATTTCTGCCTGGGGTGCACAATAGCTTTTGTGGTCAAAGCTGATGAGACTTGGCTTTGGTGGGAGCAGGATGAAGTTTCTTTTGAGTCCCTGTTCAGGTTAGTGCTCATCATTGTAGTCAAAGAGACAAATTTGGGTGCTTGTGGCAAAGCTTACATATAAGAGATACCATGAATTGGGTTCTCAGTAAATCTGAAATTTTGGGGGGGGGGGGGGGAAGATATCTGTGCTAGTAAGCAGAGTTTTAATAGTCCTGGTGGAAAGACCAGGTGGTCATTTTTAATGCTTACTCAGAACTGATGGTTATATTTCCTGTGGTACAAGCTATACTAGTGCTATTGGACTAGAGAAAATGACTGCCCAGTCTATAAAAGGGAAAGCCCATAAATTAATCAAAGGTCCCATCTTTAAACATGCAGCTTGAAGTAGAAGGTAGGGCTTGTGTTTTGTAATTTTTGATGTAACAGAATCTCGAACATTTTCTGTGTTTGTACCTTGCTATGTTTTGCATCCTGTGATTGTACCCTTTGCTTCTGTAGCTCAAGTGGCAACTTCCTGCAGGAAGCGTTATATGCTTGCCTTGTGGGATAGCCAACCCTCCTGGGCCTGGAGCACAAAGTGAGCACTTTGGTCTTCATATATGCATCACAGTGGTCAGGGCTATAAAAACAAGGTCAAATAGGCCAGCGCCTGAAAAAAGGGACTGGGAACATTTTTATCACACTTTGATCATTGGTAGAGATATAAGTACAGTTAGATTTTTGAGGTATACCAAAACCAGCCCATGCCTGTGGTGGCATTGCTGTATCCTCCCCCTTTTTTGGGAGGAGCATAAGGGGGCATATAAACACACATCCCAGATAAATCCTTCGAGCCTTCAGTGATTAATGGCTCTGGCTTCCTGAGCGTGATTTCTTCTTTACTGCTCTGAATTCATCTGGTCACCCTTTGAACCCAGGTAAATTCGTGGCACTAACCATGTGGAAGAATTTGCGAGAAGAGGATGTGTGTTGTGATGATGGGCTCGCATGGCTCACCGCTGTGTAAAGCAGTGATAAAGCTGGCTGCAGCAACACAGGATAGTGGGAATACAACACTCCGTGGTCCTCACAAATAGCTCCTTATCACTTCTGTTGTGTTGTTCCCTTTGCCCTTGGGATGGAGGAATTAGATATTTAAAGCCCTAATTTACAGCATTAATTTACATCATGCTTATTAATGAGAAAGGCATTTGATAGGTGGTTATGTCTGAGTCAGTGCCCTTTAACCTGTGAATATTTACTTTCAGTTACATAGGAAAAAAAGGGAGCCAGAGGCAGCAATTAATCGATAACTTGACTTGTGTTTCACCTTCAGAGTCTTTGAGTAAGGTAAACGTCATTCTGGGTCTGCTACCTGGGTATGACAGGGAAGATATTCATTGCATGAACAGCAGGTGTAGGTTATGTGTTTGGGATAATTAACTATCCTGCTGAGGTGCCATAAAAATATATTGTGAATTAAGGAGTTGTATTTCTCTCTGGTTTATATTCTATGCGACTCTTACGGTGTGCAAACAAACACTCAGGATGTGGAGACTGGGTTAGTTTATTTTTAACAGGAAAAAGCCCCCTCCACACCCAGGAGCCCTGTTGTTGACCTTTAGCAAAACACAATCATGTATTAACTCTGGCTTTGGGGAGTTTTGGTTTGGTATGGTTTGTTGGTTTTGTTGGGGTTTTTTATTTATTTTTTTTTTAGATGCTAATTTTGCTTGCAGTGGAAAATGTTGGCTCCTTTTAACCACTCCTTTGAAGAGCAAGAGGTAGCATCAGCAGAGCGTGAAGTTGGTATTTGCAGAAGGGTGAGGTGCTGCTGCTGAGGAATAGAGGAAATGAGAGACTTGGCTATTTCCTCCAATGTCTCTGCCCCTTCATGGCATAGAGATCAGCACTAGTACAATTTCAGACCTCGCTGTTTTAACGTAGGGATTGCTGAGCAGGCCTACAAGCAGGTGGTACCACGTGTTAATGGAGTGTGCATTTGGTATAAACCCTTGAAAAGCAATTGCCTTGCAGTGCTCTGCATAAGCCCAAGTATGGACATTTTGGCTCAGTTTATGCATAATAAATTAGTGACTTGCTATATCCAGCCAGCCATACTTAAACCAAGTGAGGGTATTTTCCTGAAAGGTTCTTGATTGCTCCTTGGATGACGGCAGCCTCTGGCATCCATCGCTACATGCCATGTTTCTGGGTAAAGCCAACTTGATCTGTCAGGGGCTTTAAAGAAGCCAGGGTACCTGATACGTGCCAAACCACAGCAGTGTAATAGCAAGATGTGGGGCAAATAGCAAAGGAATTAACTCATTGATGGAAAAAAAATCAATGATGCTACCAGTCTGTGTCCCATTACAGTGTTTGGTGAGGAAACAATCTGTTGCCTGCCTGTAAACAGAGGCCTTTGTGTTGAAACTTTGGGTTTGGAAGAAATACAACCAAATTGACATTCTAAGGTAGTGACTTCTTTAGCCAGAAGATTTTGACACACCTGGGTAGTGAGATGTCTTGGAGGAAAAAATAAGTGGATAAGAGAATAGGAGTGGCACTTCACAAGCTGAGAGTGCTATAGCTGGATACGGGATGCAGTCACGTGTGAATAACACCCTGCCATGTGAAAAATGTCCTTCTAGTTGAGATAATGAGTTTGAAAAGGGTGTCTTGTTTCTATTTTTCTCTTTTATGGAAAGCTTCATTCTTTTGGGTTAAAATGTGACTGGAGTGGTATTAAACGCTTGCTTTGAACTGGGTATCTGATTGCACATCTGTATGAAAGTGAATTGCAGTAACACAGTGTGCCACCTTGTTGTTCTCTACTTCTGCCTCTGGAGAGGTGCTGGGTGTTAGAGTCTGCAGAGCAACCCCAGCTTCTAATGGCAGAGCTGCTGCTGAGAAAATCCAGGTGTTTCTTCAATGATCTAAGGGGCAGCTGTGGCGCTTAACCAGGAACACAGCTTGCAGCCCAGGGAAGCCCACATGATGAACAAAAGGACTGATTTTATCCATTTACAAAGATAATGCCAGTTAGATGAGAACTCCAGAGATTTAAGCTGCCTGCACAGCTGGGATAACATGGCTGGCATGGAGGCTTGATTCATCGACAGCAAAAGGTCCCATGTCCTGGTGGACCTCCAGGCCACGTGGTGAACCCCACTGGTGTTTCTGCCATCCATTTTACAGGTTTCAATCACAGCGAGCACACAGGGATGCACATGTGTGTGTGTGTGCATGATCCCCCAGAGCTGTCGCAATGTGGTGGAGTCCCGTGACCATGCACCAGGGTCAGATGCAGAAAGGGAGGGAACTGGGAGCTGCCCAGGAACAGGTCAGCCAGCCAAGGCATCGGGAGGTTGCAAAACCGATGCGAGGTCAAAGTACGAACACATGTTCAAATACAACAACACAACATATTTCTTAATTCGCTGCTGGAGGAGGAGCAAGGGATGTTTTCAGCCGAGTTTCCAGAAGACGTTGGTTTGCTGGCAGGTTGCGTGGTCATTCTCTTTGCAAGTGATTCAGAATACACCTTTGTTCTTGCACACATGCTCAAGCAAATGATACTGAAATTAGCTTCTTTGTTGGAGGAAGGATTTTTGTTCGGGTAACTCGGTTAAACTTAAAACCGTGTTGAGCTTTTTATAGGAAAGGAAAGAGAAGTGTGGTTTCCTCCGGACATTACTCCATGAGTCACACGTTATATGACACAGCATTCCTCTCTGGAAACTTAATCGCTGAAGCTGATGAGTAAGTACATCAGTACTCCAGAACCACCCTTTGTGTTTGATACACCTAAACACTTCACCTGGCACTTCTGGAAGTTATTTTAATAAATACTTCTTAGATTTTTCAAGTCAACCTTATAATGTTTCTAGTCTATATCAGAACCCCATTCAGGTAAATTTAATGACATTTTTTTCAGTTTCAAAAGCAACCATCTGTTCTTAACAGCCTTGCGTGTAAGAAGTTGCAATGGCTGTTAATGCTGTAATGCAGATGTAATAATAATAAATATTATATTATGTATGTAATAATAAAGTTTCAGGTTATTTCTCAATAGGAAGGATGATAGATTGGGGGGGTCCACTGTGCTTTTTAGGTTTTTTTGTTTTCCTTAGCTACTGGATGAAAACCCACAGAAGACAGGGTGGAGCAGTGATGGCCAGAACGGGTTTGTTGTAGTGATGAGCATTTTTGCATTTTTAATAAAAAGTGCTTCATTTCTGGATCATGAAGCAGATGTGCTGAAAGGTCTCTGCCAAAGCTGTTCAAAACTTAGCAATGTCGATTTTGTGTTTTCTTTAAAAAGACATATCAGCTTAAGAAAAATGGCTAAAAAACCCAGCTTGGAGCTGGAAGAAATAAGCAGCTTGATATAAATCATAAGCAATGGGATTTGTTGCATTCACGGCATCTCTTGAGAGATCTGCGTTACAGATCGCACAGTGAGTTTGTTGTAAACTAGGTCACTTGTTTTGGGGAGTGAAAGTGCTGAAAGAGTAATACGCAGCAATTTTAGAGTGGCATGGGTTGTTCAGCGTCTTGTGATACTAAATGCTAAGTAGAGGGTTTGATGCTCACAGCAAACAGTAATTCAATGCAATAGTTAATGCTTCCTTTCAAATGAGCAGGTAGTTACATTGTAGTTAAGACCAAATAGCTTAGCTCTGAAGAGAATGGGCTATGTATTCTGAATAATTTTCAAAAACTTGCCCTCAAGCTGTTGTTGAACGCGGTGTTTTAAAGTGTTTTGAAGCAAACGGATGTCACAGTAGCTTTTTAACACTCTTGTAGCATATTTTTCCTGATATATCAGTGACCAGAGCTGGGTTACTTCAAGGAAAAAAAACCACACAAAAAAATACTTAAAAAGGTTTCAGGATATGTGTGGTGGATGTATGGATTTATATTGCTCATGTGAAACTATATGAACATATTCTCTCTGGTAGGTGTTGATGTTAGAAAACAGTAATTAGTCTTTGAACCTGCTTTTGTGCTGGTAGTGGTTCTCGGTAGCCAGCAAGCCCTGTGCCTCCTGCTGGGTCCTGTAAAAATCCTTCCTGAAAAGGCAAGCATGTAGTTCCTTTGGAAAAGCCTTGAATTGGAAGGAGAGCTGTTTACTAACTCAAGGAGAGAAAAATGCATCGCTTTAAAAATTGTTGCCTATTTTATGACGTCTCTAGAGATGTGAGAAGGTAAAGCTACTCTGTGTGTATCAGTTGCTTTTAAACTTTGTTTTTACTTATTTCTTTTTATCTCTGATGCAGGCTTCCTTCCTCTTTTTCCACCAAAACATTTTGACATCTTTTTATTTCTTGGCCATGCCCACAGCTCAGTTGGAGGTAGTGTCATTGCTATTTTTCTTCAGCTGGGTTGAGGCCTTGGGGTTGAGTTTGCTTGGTGATGTGAATGAGTAGGTTTTTTACTTGCACTGGACTTGACTTCCCACCTTCCATGATGGATTTCATCTGTTAATATACGGTTTCTTTACTGATGGGCAAGGGGAAAGGTAACTCAATATAATGTGCTTACTCTGACTTTTTTTGATGTTTAGGCAGATTTAAGCTGTCAAGGCAAGGAATACCTTTCCCCAGCAAGGCTTCTGGAAGGATGCTGTCTTGCCAGCGGTTCTTGAATTACCAAGAAACATTAGTGCTGAAGCTTGGTAGTAGCTATTTCTCTTAAGTGCTAGCAGTCAACCTCAAATCTAGTGTTGTATCACAGAGCTCATGTCTTAATCAGGAAAGAAGCAAACAGGTCAACACTCGGTGGCCGTCTCTCTTCTTCAGGCATTTTTATGGTGATCGTCATCCTCATTGAAGCACGATGTGGGAAGGTGGAGATGAAGCAGAGCAACAGCCACTTATCTGAGGGCAGTACTCCCAGATGTTCAATCCTAGAGAAAGAAAATGATGTAATCTGTTCAGGCTGTCCTCAGTTTTAGCCCTTAAGCTAAACACGTCCTGGCCTTAGTGTGTAAGGAAAAAAACCAAACTACCATTTGCAAGTACTTTCGAAAAGTTCATTATGTTTGTTTTTATTTGTTTAGGGCTTTACAGGGTATTAAGTTGTATCTGTCTGGACACATGCAATATTTGAATGCATAATGATGAAACATGTTGAAAAGCTGTTCCCGAAGTTAGCTTTTAATTACCTGTAATACTCGTCAAACTGTCGTCTCTTCTCCCTTCTGGCCCCACCTCACTCATGGGAAAACAGGGCTGGCTTCATTACGTGTCTTGAGGTCACTGAACCCATACACTCATGGATCATTGGGGGGAAAAAAGATCTGCTGGAGTAATAAAAGAACATTTTTGTTAAATACGGATGTGTTTATTGTCAGAAGTGAGTTAAGTTGGCCTCTGTCTTCACCAGGTGACTTCTCTGCAGTCCCATGAGGTGTGTATTGGCCCAAAGCAGACATGAGTGTCATCTATGTAACAAGGAATTCATGGACTGTAGTGTGTCTTATAATTAATCCTTTGATTTGTCATATATATGCTCAATGGGAAGATATTACAGAATCGGTACCGATTGAATTACATCTAAGAAATCTTTAGGTAATAAGTAATTACCAGTTCTACTCCAGAACCCTTCCTAGAAAGCAGGAGGAGGTTGGGCAGATGCATCTGTTGAGTGTTATGGAGCTCAGCTCAGCTCCATAACTGCTGGGGGAAAAAAAGGCACAGGGAGCTTGCTAGTGGCTCACTTTAATCTGCACTTTCCATCTTTCCTCAGATTTTAAATAAAATGGACTCACTTGGACTTGACTGTCCGGCCTGCTAGAGGTACAGCTTAACTGTTAAAATCCTTCCTAAAAGAGCTATGAAAAAGGAAATTTGATGATTGGTTCACTTGAGCTGGGGTCTGCCAGCTCCTATGTTAGTGATGATCTGCAGGAAAAGGAGAATGAGCCTATGTGGTTTTTTAATTCTTAAATTAGGGGAAGAAGCTATTTGAGAAAGGGACAAGTTGGACCATTTAAGCAAAGTGCTTTTTTTGTTGATCTTTAAAACAAAAGACTTTTTAAAATTAACTAAAAGCAGGGGAATTGGCTGGGCTCGCTGACACAGCAAGGTGTTCTGTCTTCTTCTTGAATTGGTGCTTGCAGACATGCAACATGATGTTCAGTGTCCATCAAAACTTTCCCACCCATCTCCTCACCAGTATTTGAAGGTTAGTGACAAACTCACGGACTCTTTCGGCTTCTGGACTTTTGTGGAGGAGCTGATTGTGAACATGTTGTTGGATTTGATACCTGGCTGTCTATATGTGTTAGGAGCAAGGATTGGTCGGCCATGCCCAGGGACATGCATCTGTTAAAAAAACCAACTACTCCTTAAAAATACTTATCTTCCATATGACAAGATTAGTATGGAGGGATTTCTGTGTGCGGCTTCTGAAAATATTTTTTCCACCCTGTATTTCTTCTTTGGGGCTCTGCAGATTCCTTCGCATTACTGGCAACAGGCTCCCTCTCCTGGGGTCGAGTTCAGAAGACCACATACTGCTATTTGTTAATGCTGGTGTCTGTCTTCCCCCCCGCCCATGTTATTTCATACGAGGGGTGGAAGCAGGCCACTTCATATGCTGCAGACCTCACAGTAGCTCTTTTGCTTACAGTGGACTCCGGAGAGTCCTTGCTGTCACGTAAGCTGCGGGAAAACACTCTGCCAGTGCTGCATATCCCATGTCTTTCCAACATGTGGCTCAAGTCTGCCTTGTATTGTGGTTTTGTACTCAATTACATGGACGTCCCTGTTGTCCTGCAGCGAACAGTCAGTCCTCTGCTCCCTCTCGTGCTGACCAGGGATGCTTCACACATTCCTTTCCTGCTCATCTTTGCCACCCCCTATATTTCTGTGCAGGAGGTGCTAGCTTCCTCGGTTCTGTGTGTTTCCAGTCCTTGGTGTGTCCTTTGGGATAAAGGCTTGGATGCGTGCCCTCGAGAACTAGTGATGCTGCCTACCCTGAGACTCTGCTGCTAGTGGCAGCGGTGTGATGTAGCCAAAAGCTTCGTTGAAAGGTTGGGGATTTTGTTGTTTCGCTTTTATTTTTAGCGTGGTGAAATATGACCTTTTCTGTTGTGGTTTGTTTTGGGTTTTTTGGTTTTTTTTTTTAGGGTAGGACTTAACATCTGTTATATATATATAAAATGTACACACACACACTGGAAAAACAAATCCTTCTTCCCAGCAGCGCAGCCCTCTGGCCGGGCTGGCGCGCCCATGCCTCCTCCTCCTCCGTCTCCTCCTCTCACCCGCTGCTGACGTACTCAGCGGGGTGAGACAGCGTGGCCAGGGAGGGAGCGGCGACGGCAGCAGCGGGCGAGCATTCGAGTCGTCGCCTCCGGTGCTCCGCTCACCTTTCGTGCTTTTCCTTGCCAGGCGCTTCCCGCACAGGGCTGGCGAGCCGGGGGAGAGGAGCGCTGGCGAAGCCCGGCACGAAGCTGCTGGCGCGGGGAAGTTGAAAGGCAACTTTTAATTTGAAGGAAGTTCGGCTCGCAAGGGGACGCCGGCGAGATCCTCGGGACCAGGAATTGCTCTGCTGAAGTGGCAGAGGGATCGTAAAACGCTTCAGCTTGCAGAGGCCTTGCTGCTGTCTCCCTCTCTGTAAGTGTCGCGTCTGGCTGGCAGCTGGGAAAAGTTGGCTGCTGTTATCTGCCGCCTGATTTCCATGAGTGAGTAGCTCTCTGGCTCTGCATGATCCCGTTTTAGTTAAAAGGCATGTTCGAGTGCTGGTGAAGGGCCAGGGGCTGTTTTGGAAACGAGCAGGACGACTTGGTTACAGTAAGATCTAAAATACGGCTTTTGGGGTTAATTTTTTTTTTTAAAGGTGGCACTCAAGCTTGTAGTTAAGTCTCTTTTGGGTTTTGGTTGGGTTTTTTTTTTGTTTGATCCCCCCCAAATAAAAGCCAGCCAGGCTGCCAGCAACTGGGGCAGCAGTTTTCTGGCTGGTGAGTCCCCCTGAATTGCGTCCAGGGTCCTGTGTGTTTCTGTCAAAGGGGTTCATCTCTTGCCACAGCTGGGCATTGAGGCACGGCAGAGCCTCTCTGTGATTTCTAGGTTTGGAGGTATTGTTTGCAGCACACTAGTACAAGGTAATCAGAATTATGCGGTGTGGCATCGGTGCACAAACTGAAAATCAGGGACATGCTGGTGTCCCTTTTGCCATCCTGGGTACCCCTCCCTATCACTAATTCCCTCCTTAATTGCTGGTAGATATCCCCAGGGCAATCGCAGTGCGTGTTTATATGAAACAATAAGAGCAAGAATGTATTTTAGACTTTATGTGAGTTTTTTTTAGCAGCTGTACATAGGAAGAGGCAGTGCCGTGTGACAGTGCTGCTCCGCGTGTGTCATGGTGTCACCCGCCACCCGAAAATGTGAATGCTTCGGTTGTAGAGGAGGGTGGCCCTGGACGTGTAGAGGAACACAGTGACTCACAGGGAAACCCCAGAAATCCTCTCAGTGAGCTGAACTTGCTTCAGAAAGAGGTGTATAACTTTATCCATAAGTTATGTCTTAGATATGCAGCTGACTGAATCTTTCCACAGTATGTGATCCTATTTGTGTGTTTCTGACGTAGCTGCCTTTTCTTCTCATCTTAAACCTCTTTTGAGCTGAATACTTTAATCTGGAAGCTCTCTAATAGATTTATAGCGAAGAGTTGAACAATTGGTTTTTTACTCTACTTTTGGTGAAGAATCTAGAAAACCTGTGCCTGCAGTGTCTCAGCTGTGTGCGTGTGTGTATTTATATATATGTATATAAAAATATATGTATTTGTGTATATACACACACATGTGTATACATGCAGAAGAGCTTCTCCAGGCATTGGTTTTTAGTCTCTGTGTGTATATATGTGGGTGTGTGGGGGTGTGTGTGTGTATATATATATATATAAACTTTTTTTAAAGGAAGATGGGGTAAGCAAGCTATGAGGAGCATTAATTTCTTCCTGTCCTGTCAAGTTATACCATGCCTACTTCATTTGTGAGTTGATTTGGTTATGTAGGCAAAGGCAGGAAGGCAGACCATAACAAAACACGCTCTTATCAAATATCCGCTTACAGCGCTGTCAGGTAAATCATTAATGCATGGTCCCAGGGCTGTTAAAGAGATTTCTCACCCCAAACTCCCTTTTTCCAGGAGGTAAGAGGTGAAGTTACCAAGAAGCTCTTCGTTTTGTGCATGGGTGTTTGCTGCTGTCATGATTTCTGTACTAGTTAATAAAGTGATGTAGTCCAGTGGGTTAAGGACGGGAGAGGACCTCCTCCCCATGCACAAAGAATAAAGCACTTTCCTAAGAGAGCAGCTTAAACTAAGGCGGAGGGGGTAAAAAGAGCATGCCAGGCTGCTTGCTGGGATCAGCTCGTGCATCGCTGTCATGCTGGAAGAACCACAGGTAGATAATGCTTTTATTTCACATGAGCAAGAAACTTGTGCTCTTCAGAGCATATTTGGGGGAGGGGGAGAGTTGGTGTTTTAACTCTTCATCGAAGTAACTCGAGGCTAGGAAGAGTTCTGCAGAAAACGGCGACCAAGACTCATGGTTATCCACAAACGGATAAGAGCAGTGTGCTTTTTCGGGCTGTCACTGGCACCCATAATGGAGAACAGGTTTGCAATTGCTGAATCACATCAGTTTCTGCCTCTTACCTACCTGTAAATACTGTAACTCATTAATGAAACTTAATTTTAAATGGGTTTATGGCTGATGGGCTGTTTTGCTTAGCAGCTTTGTTTCCTGGGATCCTGTGATTCGAATCTGCTTGAGCTGGGAAGATTTGGTGTGGGTCTTGCTGTGCTTAAATCCACATCAGGTTCTGTTTTGCCTGACTTTTGTTTCTTTAGGGATGTAAGAAACTGATTTCTCTGAGGCGTTTGATACTTATAACCTGTAGAGTCCTGTCTGCATTTGCTTTAACTTTTGATTGATCGCATTTGCAATAAGCCTATGTTGTGCAAGTAGCTTTATAGAAAATATGAAAACACAATATACAGAGAACAGCAAAAGCAGCCGCATTTGCAATGTTTGCAGACGTTGCTTGAACAAAAGAAAAAGGGCTTAGCTCAAGAAGGGCTTAAGCTATTCTAGTTGCCCACATCCAAGAGCATGACTCAAAACTTCCAGTTAAACTCTTAAGCTCCCTGAATCGGGGTTGGAGTTGTGCCTTGCCCTCCCCAAGCTGTGTCCGTTTTAGGTGCCAAGCTCTCAGCCTGGCTGTCTTATCCCAAAGGCCTGCCTGGTCCTGCAAGGAGATTTTCCGTTTTCTCTCTGGCCTGGTCCTAATAAGGCCTCTGAGAGCACGGCTCAGAAACCTGGACCTTGCTTTTAAAAAAAAAAAAAACCCAAACCCTGCTTCGTGCCATTCCACATGGCTCAATGCCTTGCACAGCCTGTGCTTTGCATCCCCTGGTTTCCATCTGCCTGCGAAAGCTCAAAACTGCTCTTGCTGCTCAGGAAAGTGCCCTTTTTGCTTGGCTAACTTTACAGGGCTGCTGCACATTATCTTTTTAAAGCTGCTCTACCATATGAGGAGAGAATTCAAGGTTCACTGTGTGTCCGTGTTACACCCAATACGAAGTGCCTGGAGGAGGAGAGATCCAAACCTGGAGAAGATGAATCCAAAGCTTTCCCTCAGAGTAGTGTTTGTCGTAGGAGGTCTCTGTACTGGGGACATCCCAGCAAGTGCTCTCAACTGCTGTATCAGATGGTAATGCCTGCCCAGGCAGCTAAGCACAGCAGTGGGTCCATGCTCTGAATCTTTGCTTAAGCCTCTCTCCCCTGAGTTTTTAGGGACAAGAGGTGCCGACTGGGATCTCAGCTGGCTTAGGTGAGCCAGGAGGCCAGGAGAGCGGCAGTCCTTTGGACAAACCAGGTTGCCATGCTCCATGTTCATTAAGGCCAGGGAAAAGGAAGACAGCCCTGTTCCCTCTTGGCTGCCTTGAGCCGTGGGTTCAGGGTAGCCTTTGAGAGCGTCTCTGCTGCCCCTTGTGCACTTGCTGCCGGCCTGTGGACTATTTTTTGCCAGGAAAATTGGCCTGCTGGAGCACTCACTTGTCTCCAGCTGCTTTCTGCAGCTGTCTGCATGGCAAAGAAGGTGGGGAAAATAACTTCAGTTAAAAATAGAAAGGCAGATTAGGGAACTTGAGGTATGGTTTCAACGTACAGCTGAGCCGCTCTGACAACTCACTGCTGCCACTGAAAGGGGAAGGACTTGCTTATGCTTGTGTGACTGCTCAGCCAGCTGGTTCGGATGCCCAGTCCAGCAGAAAAAAACAGGAAAAGAGCAGTTTTTCTGCCATGCAGTTACCCAAGCGCAAGAGAGGAGGGTGGGGATTACAAGGTAGCAGGGAGGCAATGCCTCTGAGAGAAGGCTTGTTGAACTCTGCTGGCACAGGTGACCCAAGCTCAGGTGCACAGGGGCTGGAGCAGAATTCAGGTTAGCAGCTCGAATGTTTCGTGTCGATAACGTCAGCTCTTCTGCGTGCTCAGCTCAGGTTTAAAATCACAGCTACAGAACGCGTGCTGCCGCTTCTGGCTGGGGCTGAGCTAATTCAGGTTAGTCTATCCAAGTTCAGAGCAAAGCCTTAAGGAGATTTACTGTGCTTTTTGAATCATTCATATTCTGATAGTTCACGGGGCGAGTTTGAGTAGTTGGAAAAAAAAACAAGTAAAAAGTACCGGGGCCTTAATTTCACTTACTGACTGCAGGGGTCTTGGTTATAATGTTACACTCCCTTATAAGAGACTTTATTTTGCAGTAAGTATATGAAGTGTCAGGAGAAAGGTAGTCAACAAGGCAAGCCAAAGGTAAATATATCATGTGTTTTGTAGGTGGCAAGATTTTTAAGCATTGCTTTTAGGAAGTGGCTGTTAAACGGTGTTTTGTCAGCACCTCTTCATTGGTGTTTATCACTATTCCTTGTCGTTACCACTGGTCCATGTAACTTCCTCTGTATATATTTTCTGTTGCCTTGCCTAAAATAAGGGAAAAAGCCAGTTAAGGAAACAATCATTTTCTTTGCTGAAAAGTTTGTTTCACGATGCTTTTTTTTTTTTGTCTTTGGGTTTGGGGGTTTGGCTTTATTTTTGCTTGCTTTCTTTTTTTAACTCTTTGTCAGTCTTGAGAACAGTGTGATTTCTCAAGCTGCTCCTTGGTTTGGATGAGCTTCTTCTGTAGCACTCCCAGCCACATGTCGATAACCAGTGAACCATCCTGTTCAGTGCCAAATGAAGAAGGAAATATCCAGGGGCATTCCAGATAACTTGGGTATCCATCCTAGATAAGCAGCAAGCGCCCCATACGAAGTACTCCCAGTGCAGGACATGGTGGAGGGAAACAGCAGATAGTCAATATAGCTACATAATGTTTAGCTATATAATATTTAGTTCAGAAAACCTGTAATGTAACACTTTCCCTGAGCAAGCAACTTGAAGACAAACATCATT
Organism: Stercorarius parasiticus; assembly: GCA_013396915.1. NCBI lineage: Eukaryota > Metazoa > Chordata > Aves > Charadriiformes > Stercorariidae > Stercorarius > Stercorarius parasiticus. Next base: position 169,357 of record VWZL01002832.1, on the reverse strand, counting down.
TATTCTTTTCAGCATATCCAGAGCTTGGTGGAATTCAGTATCAAGTCAAAGTTTACCTCTCAATTTGTGAAACTGGAATTATTCTGTGTTTTAAAAGTGAATTTAAGACTTGTAGTTACTCTTTCAGCCTCTGGACGAGAGTCCTGAAGACAAGCAGCTAGTTTCGCTCAATTACATTTCAAAATGCTTCAGCATGCTTGCTCCCTTGTTACTGGGCAGCTTTTCATAACCAGAAGTAAAAATTAATTGGTCCCAGTGATGTGTATATAACGCTGTTTTCTTGTAAATTTAAGACATCACTTCAGCAGTCCAGCCGATTTTTCACCAGTAAGAATGCTGACACTGTTATACTTTATTCATTTTTAAAACCCATGAAGTTGAACCCAGTTAAATCCAATTTATACTGGGGAAGCTGATGCTTTGGGATTGGTGAGTATGAAACATCGAGGATGAGGAGGATTTAGTAGTAAGACCACCAGCTAGTTACTTCTGGTGCAACTTTGACTTCAGGTTCTTAGTCTTCCCAGCTCTCTGGGTTTTTCCCTTATTAATCCTGACTCCTTTTGTGTTTTGAAACTTTCTCTTTTAATCTCAGTCACGTGCTTTTCTTTGGGGACGTAAGTTTGTCTGTTCTGAGCTAGTCGCACCCTACCTAAATCTGCAGGGAAATCCTGGCATTGTTCAGTCTCTGCAGTGTGTTTGCATGTCGTACTTAAGTTAGAACAGCAAAGATGTGACCTGGGCAAGCCTCGAGAAACTTTATTTTGTGTTAATACAGTTGCAGAGAGAAAATGGAGAGACGCTTCTGGTGGCAAGGGTCTCTCTAGTCCTGTTAAACTCGAAGCTATTGGAAAGCAGATAACATATTGCAAAAGCAAAATGAGAAGCAAAAGCAACTTTCTACTGCGTTAGAGTTTCTTTGTCTTCATGGTTCTCCTCGCAGTTTCAGAAAACATAAACTGTGGAACTGTTTGCTAGGGACTGAATTTTAGAGAAATGAAGAAACTCTGCTAGGGAGGCTGGAGTAAAACCCTCATAACCCAGGAGAACAGTTTGCCCCCGTTTTGATTTCTGAGCTACTAAATTCACATAAACAACCTTCTCCTGAACCATATATATTTTTAAATCATAAAAATATCTTCCCCGTATAACAAAAATTAAACTGTCTGGCAAAGGGACTATTTGCAAACATTTCCCCTGTATGTGGTGGGCTGGCTTTTGCAACTTGTGAGGGAAAGGTGGGAAAAGAATTGATCCAATAATTCAGGGTTACTTAAGCTAAAAGTACTCAGTTACTGAATTAGATTTATCTGGGAGAAAAGTAACAAAGGCTCAGACTTTTGTTAATGTTTAATGTTCCGTAACGGTCTTCCCAGGCGTAATTGAGCCATCAGCACAGGAGCGATCCCATCAGAGGAGTTTATTTTAAGTGATTACAGAGCCCGCTGTGGCTTTCATGTCAGTGCAGCCTGAGCTAATTGATGAACAGGGCCATAATTTATTTACAGTCCTTGGGATCCTTTCAGACTGATTCTCCTACTTTTAAAAACCCTTGGAAGGGGAGGAGGAAGAGGAGGCTGCCGGGGCTCATTGGGCTGCTGGCGCTGCTGCCTGTCTGTCACAGAGTTGTCTAAAATATTCTGCCCTCTGTTTTGGGTGGTGGTTTTGCACTGCCCTGGTTTCAGCAGCCTCTCATTTTCTCCTAAGCCTGTTGACCTTTAATCTGGAGCGTGTGCCGCTCAGCTGGGGAGGGTCTGACACGCAGGGCTAAAACAAGCTGCAGAGGATGAGGGAAAGGAGGGAGGAAAGAGCGGATGCTACTGCTGACGAAAAGAGAAATAAGGAAAAACACCCACACTGTTTTTTGTCTAGGTCTTGGTTTGGGATGAACACTCCTGCGTTTTCTTCTTGATTTCCCCCACACCACACACCCCCCTTCCTGATTTTGCTAGATTCCAGCATAATACAGTTTGTCTCCTACAGCTTGCTCTCCTCGTGAATCATGGGTCTGCATCAATAAATACAGCTTTATGCAGAGCTTAGGAATAGGGAGGAACTCCTGTCTTATAAGTACCTTTCAAAACAGGTAAGCAGAAGTGATTTTATACTCAGAAATCACTTTGGGTATGAAGATGACTTTCAGTTCTCTTGAACTTCTGAATAATCTGGGGAGGGGCTCGCCACAAGCTGATGCGTGGCTTTGGGTTTTCCCCCTGCTTGGGACAGACCTGCTATTGCCGTAGTGTTAGCAGGGACCTGTTAGGCTTTGTAGTCCTGTATGGTAGGAAAGAGTAGTGTGGAGTCCCTTAAAGATGTGAGCACTGCAGTCTTGGAGCTTCACACGTCTTGTCCTGTCCTAGAGAAGTCGCTTGTGCAGCCAAGCACAGTCTTCATGCTGAACTCCTCCATCTGGCTGCAAGTTAAAGGCCACCTCAAGTCCACTTTGCAAATATGGAGTAGTAAAAAGGTGGTTTGACAGTATTTTAGACCATATCCTAATTTTCAAGGTGAAAAGTGGGTTTCAACTAGACGCACGGTTAGTTTTCACAGCTGAACTTTGAGGTGCCAGCAGCCAGTTGTTTGAAAGCTGCCGTGCCTTTTGAGTCAGTTTTTTGCAAATATGAGAAAGGAAAGTTGTGCATTGTAAACATGAGCACTGCAACGGTGTTATTTGTCAGTCAACTGCCTGAAATAAAAAATATTAAGAAAAAGGAGATAGCAGTGATTAGGGGCAAGTCTTCCATAGGTAACTATTACTCTTCCCCAGGGAAATTTGCCAAAGCAATACTTTTAACTGCTAACACTTGAAACTGTAAAGTCATTGTGTGTGTGCTCATGTGCGTGGCAAAGTGCTGGAAAACAGATAAAACAAGGAGTTTCAATAGGGCAATTCATAACTACTGCCACGTCTTCTGGCAGCTTTGCAGAGAAATCTGGTGGAAGGATCTTTTCAGCCATTCTGGCTTAATTACCAAACTGGTGAGTGTCCTGCCATCCCGTTGCAAGTTTTATATTTGGTGGACATCAACACCAAAATCATGTGGTGTCTGTCTTGGGGTTTGATTCTGCCTTTCACCTGCTTGGCCTGACTAAATAATACATGAACCAAAGCGATTTCTGCTATTTATAGGCAGCGTGATTACGAAGGCAGATATAAATGCCACACTTGTTAATATAAAACTTCCTTGCCTGCTAACCAACCCTGAAGTCTGTGCCCTCCATTAGGGGACATAAGTCCTGGTGTCCTCAATGATTTATGCAGCATCTACAATAAGGCCTGCTGCTTATGGAAGTGTATGCATTTATATTTCATGTCTCCGCCTGCCCTTCATATTTTATTTAATGAAGAGTGTAAGGAAATTGGCTACTTGGCAAAAACTGGCTTTTAGTGAACTAAGGAAATGCAAGTTTCCTGATTTTTGGGCTGACACTGTGCGTGGTGCTCCCCTCCCTGGTGGCTTTACCACTCTTTTCTCGGGATCTTTCTAAATATTGATCCTTTCTCATTATTCCTCCAGAAAGTGAGAGCATCCAGCCCTGCTGTTGACAGTCTGTCTCCTGCGGATCACATTGTGCCCCCTGGGGAGGGTAAGAAATCCCCATAACAGATGGCAATGTGATATCCTTATACTCTCCTATAGCTGCTGGGATCAGCCTTTTTCCCCTTAAATTTTAATTCATGTGGTGCCGTGTGTGTGGCACATCTTGCGTTTCAGCTGGGATAAGACAGGCTGTGTTCCCCATGTGCACACACTGTGGCTGGGCTGGGCTGGGCTGGTTCACGTTCCAGCCGTTGCGTTTGCTGTTTGCCTGTACTTGATGGGAGATGCTGTTTTTACTCCTGGACTGTTGCTGGGAGATCAGACTTTTGTAATTTGGCTGTCAAAGACCGATTCAGACCAGCACAAGTTTTTTTTTCTCAGGATCAAATTAAATCAAGTCCCTGCATTGTTTTGCTATTGATGTGAAATAAAACCATGTGAAATAAAGACACTTTTTTCAGTGCTGTTGTGGTGCCACGTAGGATGAGCTGCATATTTCATCAGGATTTCTGCCGCGGTACTCTTATCCCCTCAACCACATTAAATATTTGTGATTGTAGGTATTTTCAGACCCAATGAAAAGGTTTTGGAGTGCCTAAGGACAGATAATAAAATACTTGCTTTTAAAAGCAAATTTCATGTGTATTTATGTTCTGTGCGATCTCTGGTAATGCAGCTCCACCCTCACCCCCACAAAAACCACCCAAACCAAAAAAAAAAACACAAACCCCAACAAACCCCAAATGCAAATTACTGTGACTGTTTAATATCTTTTGGTATGAACACTTTACAGTATTTGATCTTATCATTTCCAAAATAGTACTTTTTTTTTTTTCCATCAGTAGTAATCTCAATAGCTCTGTATTGCTTGCAGGAGAGGCACTGGCATTACCAGAGAACTGATGATGAATTTTCACGATCTTTCTAGGTGAAAGATCTTTTTTTTTTTTTTTTATGGCCTCTTATTAAAATGCTCTACTTTATCAGGTTTAGAAGATCTTGGAGAAGTTCTTAGGACTTACCTAAAAGATACATGTCAGAGCACGGTTCGAGGATAGTCCTGTAGAGCCAGTCTGACCATGGGAGATGTAGGTAAAGCAACAGCTATGTCAGATTGGTCCCTATTTGTTTTCTACTCTTAAATATTCTGTTTACTAATGTGTTTAGGAGGTGTATATACATTTTCCAGGCTTGAGGGAGTGCTGCATAGTCATGGAGCCTGTCACGAGGTGGCTCAACAGGGTTTTACTGGTGTCCCATTTTCAAGGGCTCCTCATCAGATGAGTTTCTGCAGTACCATAGCATCCTTGTTGCTCCACTGCTTGGATGAGCCCTTGCACATTAGAAACAACAGCGTAACTGTAACTCCTTGTTTTGTTTGCTTACTCAGTTACGCAGTAGGGATATTGCATCCTGCTGGACATTTATAGAGAGTGCATCTTCTGAGTATTTACCTACGGAAAGGGCTTATTCCCAGTGAGCCTTTTGCATCTTGCTGCTGAAGGTTCATTTAAAGGAGTATTGTGCTCTCCTGCCTGGCTGCTGCTTCGTTATCTACTTTGCCATTCATCTTTTAGCTTCAGCCTCAGCAGCTTTTTCCAACCATGCACCGCTTCTCTTGAGATCTCCCATCTCTTCCCACCAGTCAGCAGAGCTGTGGCTTCACGGCCAACACTGATCCATCCGGGAGAGGGGACCATTGCTCCGTTTGGCAAAGCAGGTCACAGTTCGGCTATTTTCGAGCTGCACCTCATCGGCGTTACTCCCTTGCTTTTGTTAATACCTTGCTAATCTGGGCTTCACCCATCTGCTTGCAGAAAGCTACAGTGGCCACGTGACAGCAGATTTAAATCCTTTCTCCTCTCCCTCCCTCTCATCTCCTTCCCTGCAATTTATTTGGGTTCTTCTTTCTGTGGCTGGAAGGAGGATAGTGCCGCTGGGTTTCTGCAGTTCTCTTGCTGTGAATGAGCAGGGCTTGTCCTCCTTATTGAATGTTACCTATTTGTGTAACAGGAGCTGTGAAGCCCAGTCTTGTTTTTGCAGGCAAGCAGCTCAGTGATACTTTCGGAGTGACAAGCATCCCTTAATTGATTAAATGGTTAATTCACGTGTCTGCTTTCTGGGAAGGAATGCTGATTTTTTTTTTAATTTATTTTTTTTCCAAGGGTGGACGTGGCTTTTCAGTTTCTAAAGCAGCTGAAATTATCTGAGCAATTTGATTTCTTTGCTACAAGCAGTGTGCGGATGGTTCACCTCAGGGATCTACAGTTGTTATGCGCTTGATAAAGCGTACACGCTGTGACGTGGTCCATGGATGCTTATGTTGGGGTGGATCGTGGAAATGACATTACGTCTAGCGATGTGCTACAAGCCGTTAACTTCTCCTGCCTAATGTACAATTTAATGAAAGGAAACAGATGTTTTGAGGAGTGCATCTTACAGTTCATAGTGTGCAGCTTGGTTTGCTTTCTTTTAGTTGAAAGAAAATGTTTTGACTAGTAAGCAAAGTTTTCTAGAGGCTGCGCACTCGTGCTAGCAGATGGACAGTCGTGCTGATGATAGCAGGCTGGGTCTGATCCCTCCATCCCTTCTGTGGCAGGAGAGAGGTGTTATCACATCAACAACCATCTCAACAGGCATCTGACTTAGGTACTTTTAATTATTTCTGGTTGTGAAGGGTGAGCAAACTGCTGACTGAGCTTTGCACTCTATTTTGAGTCACTTTGCAGCAGTTTTGTGGACTATGGGAAAGTAGTGGATGATAGCATTCTCCGAGGGGGGAGTTTGTGAGCTGAAATATTGTTTTCATTAAATACTATGTTTAAATGTAGCTTAATTTCCATGATGTGAATGCAAGCTAGTTGTACTTACCCAGTACCTCAAGCTGAGATTCTCTTGTTTGGCTGGAGTTGCAGGTTACTTTTAGAACTGATTTAATTAACATGTTCAAAACCTCCCCGTTCAGCATGTGAATCTGTTCTGCCATCATCCAGTCTTTCGTGTTTGGTGTGCCAGGTAGTGGAGTCACCACCTGCAGAAGAAGAGATGACCAAGAGCTGCCCTGCCTGCGATACTCCCTGGGATCGTCACTGGGTTGGCTGGGTGGCTAATGGACATGTCCATAAAGATATTAGGACAACATGACGCAGGTGCATCTCCTATACCTCACTAGTGCGTCACTAGAAAAAAAAAATTAGAGGTAATTGGATGTCTGCAGGAGGAACTTATTTCTGAGGATTTCAGTTGGTTATTGAAATATTCATCATTTCCAGAACAGTTAGATATCAAGATACACATTTCTTATCTCCCCTTATATCTCTCTTTTTCTAAACATAGTTGACCGTAACTTTGAGCTGAGAGGAATATTTAAAACATGAAGTATTTTGCAGACTTCTAAGACTTTTCAAGTGATTCTGCTTGTGGTCTTGGAAATTGGTTGACTGATACCTGGTAGTACACACAGTCGCTGTCACTGTCAGTGTGGAAGCAAGCATGTTTTCAGTGTTGTTTTGTGCTCTTAAAATATCTGGCAATTAAATATGTTAGGAACACTGAACGTTTTGGGAAGGATGTTTGTGCATACGTGTTCTTTAGGTTCAATGTTGAATTGTTGTCAGAAGCAAGTTTAAGTAGGATGGCAGTGTTACAGGATAATCAACGGTATGGATGGCATTTCTGACATAGATCACAAGCAGTTGAGTGTGCTTAGTCAATGGTGTTAAGATCTCGAGTCTGGTACAGAGATAAGGCTACTTTACAGTGTTGGGGGAGGAATGTCTTGGGTTTCTGAAGTCCAGATTCTGAAATTTGGAGCTTGTTGCAGCATTGAAGTGTTGCATTCGGTAGCGGCGGCAGCAGCAGCCCTGAAACACCAAGCAACAATCATGGATTTGTCTGTAAAAGGCCAAAAAAAGTAGGGAATAGAATCATAGAACCATAGGATTGGAAGGGACCTCTGGAGATCATCTAGTCCAACCCCCTGCCAGAGCAGGGTCACCCGGAGCAGGTTGCACAGGAACGCGTCCAGGTGGGTTTGGAATGTCTCCAGAGATGGAGACTCCACCACCTCTCTGGGCAGCCTGTGCCAGGGCTCTGCCACCCTCAGGATAAAGAAGTTCCTCCTCATGTTTAGGTGGAACTTCCTATGCTCAAGTTTGTGCCCGTTACCTCTTGTCCTGTCGCTGGGCACCACTGAAAAGAGCCTGGCCCCCTCCTCCTGACACCCACCCTTCAAGTATTTGTAAGTGTTGATAAGATCCCCCCTCAGTCGTCTTTTTTCCAGACTGAAGAGACCCAAATCCCTCAGCCTTTCTTCATAAGAGAGGTGTTTCAGTCCCCTAATCATCTTTGCAGCCCTTTGCTGCACCCTCTCCAGCAGTTCCCTGTCCTTGACCCGGGGAGCCCAGCACTGGACACAGTGCTCCAGATGTGGCCTCACCAAGGCAGAGCAGAGGGGGAGGATGACCTCCCTCCACCTGCTGGCTGCACTCTTCTTGATGCACCGCAGGATGCCATTGGCCTTCTTGGCCACGAGGGCACATTGCTGGCTCATGGTCATCCTGTTGTCCACCAGGACTCCCAGGTNGTCACTGACCTCCAACTAGACTCTGTGCCCCTAATCACAACCCTCTGAGCTCTGTCTTTCAACCAGTTATCTATCCACCTTACTGTCCGTTCACCTAACCCACTCTTCCTAAGCTTCCCTATGAGGATGCTGTGGGAGACCGTGTTAAAAGCCTTGCTGAAGTCAAGGTAGACCACATCTACCACCCTCCCCTCATCTATCCATCCAGTCATGCCATCGTAGAAGGCTATCAGATTAGTCAGACATGATTTCCCCTTGGTGAACCCATGTTGAGTACTTCTGATAGCTTTCTTTTCCTCCACATGCTTTGAGATGACGCCCAGAACGAGCTGTTCCATCATCTTTCCAGGGATGGAGGTGAGGCTGACTGGCCTGTAGTTCCCCGGCTCCTCCTTCTTGCCTTTTTTGAAGACTGGAGTGACAATGGCTTTCCTCCAGTCCTCAGGGACCACGCCTGTTCTCCAGGACCTTTCAAAGATGATGGAGAACTGGTCTGAATTGCCATTCCTTTCTGGCACTCTGGCTTTTGAAGAAGGAGATTCCTCTCTCCAGCTGCACTGGATTTTGCTGAATGAATGTGAGCGTGTTTTTGCCATCAAGCTGAACGCCGTCAGTGGCAGATCTACACCTCAAACATTTGGCATCCATGCGCCTGGTGGCAAAGAGAGTAAGGGAAGTGGCTGAAGTTTGGCAAGCAAGATGAGAGAGATTTCTCTTGCTTGTAGCATTAACTGCAAAAGGAAGATGCCAGGGCAGCTCATCTGAATTTTCAACAGACCTGGCTCTAGTAAGACAAGTTCCCATCATTAAGTTTGTACTTGGCAGTCAAAAATGCTTTTCTTTTTTTTTCTTTCTCTAGCCTTTCCTGGGTTTCTGATTGTTCTAGACCAAATGTGCAGTAAGAGCTTTCATCTCCTTCATAAGTTATACATCTTCGAGATCTAAATATTTGATTTATGGTACAACTCTGAACACACATTGCTGGAAAGAGGAGGGATATGTGTTCAAAAATTGGATTAGGACTATTTGTACCAGAAATAATCTTGGAGATTTGTGGTGTTCTGTGTTTCAGACCAGGGATCAGCATGAGTTAGATGAAACTAAATTAATAAAGATTAAACCCAGGAATTGTTTTGTTTTACAAGGATAATAGCATTGAAAATTAATAATGTTGATGGTGTGCCTTTTGGGTGGGTTTATGAATAGTAACAGCTGAAACACAGAGAACAGCATCTTGCATGAAGATACATAGATATTTATATTTCAACTCTTGAGGCTTGGAGTCTTTTTCATCTGGGTCTGGTGTGCTGGACTTCAAAAGTAGTGTATGTGAAATAAAATATTTATATTTTTAATGAAATATGGAAACATTATTCTAGGCTGGGATCCTGAGCATGTAAACTCGGTTTTCTTTTGCTTTAGTCGTAACTCAGGGAAGGGCAGTTTGGAGGAACCAACTGTTGTGGTCTGGATGCTGTCTAATACATGTCCAGTAACAAACCCAAATATTAAAAAAATATGGCGATTAATTGATTTAAGCCTTCAGTGAGGCTCTGTTTTTCACTGTAGTTTCGTCTGGCTTTCTTCTTCCCAATCTGCACGTCTGGTTTGGCAAAATACCCTGGCGTATGCATTTTAGAGCCATGTTACCATCAGTCACAAGACTGTCCTCAGTTTCCTTAGGCAAAACTTCCCTTTCTGTTTTGATTTTTTTTTTTTAAAGTTCTTGCTACTACTTGGATTCCCAGAGGCTCACCACAAATCTCTCTTTCTAATAATAAATGACTTTTAGGCATTCAATGTAGGTAAAACCCCAAAAAACTCCAAAACACCTGAACTTGGTTAACAGAGTTAAAATATGGAGCATGTCACAAACATTTAGTCTCTCCTTATTTTCTTGTTTCCATCCTTCTGCCCTACTGCATCCTCTCCCCATTTCTATGGCTTGTGGGGGGGTAAGCCCACTTTTCCTGCTTTTTTCAATGTTGCATCTGTTTTCATTTGGTTCATCTGTTTTCCTTCGGAGGTGTTCTGTTTTGTGTGTATAAATATAAGGAGGATTGGAGAGTTTCAAGAGGAAGGCAAGTATGGTTTCATGCTCTTTAGTAACGGAGTTAGCTCAGAGGTTGCACAAGGACACAGGGCTCTATTTCCAGCTCTGCCCTATCTCTGGCTGACCCAGATCCTGAGGTGTAACACAGATGTATGTTTCGCTGTGCTGGAGATAATGGCCGGAGCTTGCTGCCACTCGAGCGCAGAGCCCAGAAACACTTAGGGTTGCTTCAGTCCAGAACCCAGATGTGCAAGGTTTGAGCGTAGCACGTGTCGTGGTGTCCCTGATTGTGTTTTTTTTTTTTTTGTCGGTACATAGCAAGGAAGCGACTGATGTGGTGGGTGGGTAAGTTCTGCTGTAGAAGTCTCTGCTGAAGAATTAAAGATCCTGGTGTCGAAGTAGATTACCCGTATGTAAGGATTTGTGATGGTCCATTAATATTTTCACACACCCTTTTGCGTCTGGAGGGCTGAAATAGTACAAACCCACTTTTTCTCAATGATAATATTTTTAGGAGTTTAATATAGTTGTGGGGTGTCCCCCCCCCAGTGCAAATTAACTGTGTGGTGTTATTTGCATCTTTCTTGCGCAGAACGAAAAGCATTTGGGACAAGGAGTTGGAAGGTGAGTTTCCTGATGCAGCCATTTACAAATAAGCTAATGTTCATCTGACTTCTGTTGCAGGTGTTACATTGCTTTTGGATTTATACTGTAGGATTGTGGTACATAGTAGAAAACGAAGTGTGTGGTTGGGTTATCCCTGCCATAGGCAGAAAGCCCGTGGCTGTTCCTGCAGGTGCCAGCTGTGGCTGTGGTCCTGGTGCCTGGCTTTCCCTCCTGCGTTTGAGGAGACTTTTCAGTCTGAAATAATTGTTTGTAACTTAAACCGCAGGCAGGACCTGCCCTCCCCGCCCCATCCTTTCCACCCCCGGATCACTCAAAACAGGATTTCCGTAGTGTCAAAACAAAAGCCCTTCTTAGCAGCTGCTCCTGTGATGAGGTCAGCTGAAGCCTTCTTGTGAGTGTTTGCTGGTTTCCATAACTACTTCCAAGTCGGAGGAAGAAAGTTGAGCAAAGAGATACAGGGCTGTGAAGAAGCAAAGGGACGAGGCTTGATCAGGTTAGGTGTCTCTATCACCTAGCACAGAACCTGTGCGTGTATATACCTGTACGCATACACCCATGCGATATGGATGGTGCATTTTTGTAGCAGAGGGATTCACTAGCAGTGTTTCCCATCTGAAGATGAGCTGTTTGGTTATTCAGATTTGATGCAAGTACTTTCTTTTGAAATCCTTGCCACTGAACTCCAGGCTTGAGTTCAGACCTGTTATACTGCGATCCCTGCCTGTGAGCGGATTTTCATTTCTTTTTTTTCGTTTGGGGTTTTTTTGGGTTTGGTTTTTTGTTTTGTTAAATTAGGATAGGAAATACATAGTGGGTTGTGTTTTTTTTTTTTCTTCTTCATATAGAATAATTTAGAAAAAATAGACTGTTCAGGGATTTATGTAGTATGCAGGCAGTTTTTTTCTCTCTCTGAAGCTGCATATGTAGCTATTCAGGGTACGTAGGCGTTGCTTCACATATTGATCCCCGCTTCTCTTTTCATAGTAGTAATTCTGCTTGCTCTGACTTTGTGTCTGTGGGACAATGTTTTCCATCTGGGTCCAACCTTGGAAACCTATCTTGTAGCTCTGTGTAACTCGTGAGCCCATCTGTGCCTCAATTTTATACTTAACAGATATTTTGTATTTGCATATATTTGCATTTGCAGCACAAAAACAGCTTTCTTGTAATGTTTAAAATGCCAGCAGTCGCTTGTGTGCTAGCGGTGCAGCCTCTCACAAGGGGTGATCTCTGGTTTGAAGGCAAAGCCATCTTGGAGGGAGGGAAGCAATTTGGTACGTTGCTTGAGAGCTCATTGGTGATATCCAGCACATAATTTGTGGCAGGCATCACCCTTTCATTGCAAATTGGTGTGCAGAGGTGCTTTGCAAGTACAGGATGTCCAGTTATTGAGGTGTCAGAGCGTTATTGTTAATGATGATAAAATGCTCGTAGAGGAGGTGACTGTAGCAGTGACTCAGACTCTGCTGTTAACGAAGTTTGTTTTGTGCTGTAAAAACACAGGACAAGAGCTCCCGGCTTTTATCCCAAGTATTCAGGCTTCATGTAAGTTCTGTTTGCTGGGGGGATTTGGGGAATTCACCTGTGCGTTGGTTTCTAAAGCATTAAAACCTCAATCCTTACAGCAGTTTGATTTTTCTCCTGCTTACGTGTGTGCACACTTAATCAGTGTGCATCTCAGCATTTATTTTCCAAGGGAGAAAATGTCACTATTTTATCTTCAAACTGTGCTTATCCCTGGACCTCGCTTGTTTTAACGCTATTTTTTTACTAATGGTTTTATCATCTCAACTTTTCTGGGGTGTTTGGGAAGGATGCTCAGTGTTGCAACTAAAACACACCCACTGCCACTGAAAGGATTTGAAAATCGCCTTGGCTCCTGGTGAGGAGCTCGTCACGGTTTCTGAAATGGCTGGTTATTTTGCTGATTTCTATAGTGACTGTTGCCTTGGCAGCAAAGGTCCTTGCTTAGAGAATAAAAGCACTGTACAAACATGAGGAAGGCATGATTTGATTTGGGAAGACTTAGGTTTTCTTCGGTCAGGTTTCAGAGTGCTTTAGGAGGAGATTGGAGGTGACCAAACTGGTGTTGGGGATCTCTTTTTTGCTGTTTTAGGTGGATGTGTTTTGTCTCACTGGTGTTAATTGCGAGGTGTTAATTTCGAGATGTAATGGAACGGCGTGTGTAAACCTGTTAACCCCTCCAGGGTTGTGGAGAGGAGGTGACTGCTCCGTGGACCCTGCAGCCATCCCAGACAAAGTCTCATGCCGCCTGCCCAGGGAGCGCCCGTTGCTCGCTCAGCAGTGAGCCCATGGACTTTGAAACATAATGTGAAACAGTGACGTCCAATGTGAGTGCTTAGCTATCCTCCAAGCAGACCCAGAGACAGAAAACTGCAGAGTTTTCTGCACTCTAGCCATCAAGTCAAGTGTAGACGTGTAGCCAGCTGATGATTTTATTGCTGATTATCTTGACCTTTAACCAAAGAGGTGGAAGCTCCCACATTCGGTCCTTATGCCCAACCACATCTCTGCCAAGCAGTGCAAAAGAGAACAGGTCTTGATATGCAAGGTTATGTAGTGTGTTCTGAAATACTTGCTTAACCCACTGAGGTGGCCATGATTATGGTATTACAACCCCCGTATGGGCAGATTGAAGTGGTGGTGGAGAATATTCCCTGTCAAGGAAAAGTGGAAATGGATCTGAAAATTTTGAGTTAGCACTAACACAAAGTGAATGTTTGCTGGGAACAGGAGAAAAAATGTCATATAAATGCGAGGAGGTGCATTGGAGCACCTTGCTGAAGCACTGGAGCCCTTGCTGAACTTACTTCATCCTGCTCAGTCTAGTGGTGTGGGTATTTTGAGATACCGGTTTTACATGGCATCATTATCATAGTGCAGTTGGTATTATTATGATAATCGCATTGTTATTTATAATTCGTTATCAGATAGAGGCTCTGTAATGAAGCAGATCTGCTGTGGATGGAGAGAGCGTTTCAGTTGCCTGGCCCAGACGAACAGCCCGTATCAGAGCTGGGGGGGCTTGGGCTTGCGCCTGTCCCCCTGCCCTCCCTGTGCCTTGCTGGGGCAGTGGGACAAAGCTAAGCTGGTGGATGTGGCCAGGCAGCAGCTGATGCCCATCTCCACTTTGTCTTCAGCTGTTGTGAGCAGTAGAAGACCTTTTGTGGAAGCAAGGGGGCTGGTGAGGGCTATTAGTCTCCTGTATCATTTCTGCAAACCTCACCCAATCAAGCTTTCATGAACACACGATAGAAAACGAGGTATTTTTAATGTGACAAGCTGAAAGGTGTTAGTAAAGAATCTTTTTTGCCTATTCCTCCCCCATCAGACAGGCTGTGAAATGGAGGTTTGAATCATAGGTATTCATTAGAAATTTTAGTTGGTTTTCCTCATTTTAACTCTCAAGGAAGATGACCCACAGCCTGCATCCATGACAGGGTATTATCTTTCCTCTAAGCCTTCCTTCTGTTGAGTATTGGTTACTCTGCTTTTACAAAAGGTGCTTGATAGTGATTTACATGCTGGTGGTGTGATAGCAGTGGGCTGGGATTGCACGAGGTCAGCGCTTGTGCCCCCAGAAACATCATCAGTGACAACGGAAGCTTTCTGCTCAGTAGCCCTTTGCTCCTTGGTGAACCCCATGTTGTCATTGTCCATCCATCCACAGAGGACGAGATGGGGTTAAAGTGAGTGCCTCTGTGCACAAGTCGGGATTTCTCATTTTTAAAACCAATGACGACTCTTAGGATGTATATTTATGTTTTATATTCTATAAAGACACCAAAATGGAAGTTGAACAATCTTTATTCTTGTGTATGGTACGTTTAATAGCATTACTGATGGTGAGATTAAAGAACAAGCAAGTTTCTGAATTGACTGTAGCTTTTAGCAATATCGCCAAACCCTGCAGCTTTACTGCAAAACACATACATTTGCTATTTCTCATAACACTTCCAGACCCAGGTATCGTGGGGTTACACCAGCATATTGTGACTCTTGTGCTAGTATCAGAGCAGTATTTGCAGCTGGCAACAGATTTTTGTTCTTAGACTCCACACAGAGCTCATCTTAAAATCTAGTAGCTCAGCCACAGCAGGAGATGTATGTGCATGGTAAATAAGGAGATCTAATTTGAAGGTCGGCTACAGGCTCCTGAACAGCGATGAATGCAGCCCTTTGCACTGTGTCTTTTGGGATCCTGGATCCTTAAGCACGCGGGAGGTTTGCGGTGTGTTGTCAGGGGCTGGACAGAAAGGCTGGTATGTTGGGAGGATGGCGGTTTAAGGTCCTTTCCTCCTTTCTGAGTGGTATGGGAAACTGTAATTCAGTCGCTCCAGCGTTTAAAATTGAAAAGGTTTAATAGTGCCCCACCTCGTGGTGTACACAGAGTGCTCCAACAACCCCAAATCCATGCTGAATTTGGAAAGCAAAACTTGGAGAGGCAGCCAATGTAGCTGTTAAATGGCATGGGAAAATGAGGTCCTGATGCAGACGAAGAGCCCAGGTGTTGTAACAGGATTAAAAAATAAATAACTTGGGGCTTTATCAAGATTGTAAAGCGCTACCCTCAGAAACAGCAAGCCCGTAGAGAATTCTGTTAGTTGTGCATCTCCTGGATTTCAGCCTGAGTTTTGACCCTAGGACGAATGTGAAAGTGCGTTTTGCATTTTCCTTCACATAGACACCAATTCCTTGAGTTGTGAATTGCTGGTGCATCACTTGAGACAGAAATGGATGTCAAAAAGGCAATGGTGTTTCCATCTGCTTGGTCTGCAGTGAGCGAGTCGAGCCACAGGCATTAGTAAACGAGGTAGCTCAAGGCTGACATCGCCCTTAACTGCACAGACTGAGGCCAAATGGGGAGCTGGAGGCAAAACCCCTTCCCATAACTGCTGATGACACCAGGTATGAAGTAAGGATGCTTGAACTTTGTGCTGTGGCTCGTGCCAGACCCAGGATTTCAGGAGCCCTGAAAACCGAGACCAGCGTGGTGGAGAGCTGAGCTGCTCTCCTTCAGTCGAAGTCTTGTAGGAGTTTGTAATGTGGGTTAACATGCATAATTCAGTCCTTCCTTTTTTTCCATGTTCAGAGCTGTGTAACTGAATACCAATTTGCTGAACACAACTTGAATAATGAAGTGATCCATGGCTAAAAGCCTTCCTCAGCACATATAATCCCACTGAAAAAAAAAGAAAGAAAATAGAGCTGTATCCTCTCTTCTGTTGTTTTAAAACAGCAAAGATATTTGCAAGGGAGGATATTCATCTTCATCTCTGTTTGCTCCACGGATTTAAAAACAGGTGTGTCCATGGCATGCCCAGCAAGTAAGAGTTGGTGTACGCAAAGTACTGCCAGTCTTTTGTTCGAAGCTTTTTCTTTTCTCAATCACCAGACCTGGTTCATTCCACAGAGGAACAGATTATAAACTGCACCTTGTGTTTCTTGCTCAGTTTAGAGGTAACAGGTCAAAAAATATATTTATGTTTTGCATAGGAGGATAGCTCCGTATCTCTTTTGCACCACTTCTCAGATTGTGCCAGTAGTGTAGATTATTTTGGTTTTCCTCAGTGGCAACTTTGCTCCCTGCGATGAAACACAAACATCTGGTAGCTTGTAAGAAGCTAGAAATATTCTTCAAGCTGATAAAGGCATGATGTGACTTTTGAAAATATGAAGTGTTTTTTCCCTGTGCTGTTACTTTCTGTAGGGCACTTTGTGTATCCGATGCCGCAACCTACTGCAGGAGAGACTTGGTCTATGGGATGGCAGGCTGGAGACGGGGGTTCTCACTCTTCTTCTCTTTGCTCTGAGGGAAGACCATTTTTTGTTTGTTTGTTGAATAAATGTCTCAAACCTGGAGTTTTCTAGTGGTGTTCACTGCCATGTGATTGCTGCCTTGTGCTGAGGAGGTTGTTGCGTCTCAAAAATGCAGGAAGAGGTTCCAGCAAGTAACATCTGTTTTCCTGTAATTTTTTGTTGGAAGTGATCAGCTTTTCCAAGCTTTCTGAGCTATTTTTGTATTTAATTTGGTGTAGAAGTTTGTTACCTAGTTCCTTTTTTTTTTTCCTCTTACTAAAGTTTCATTTTTCTACTGGTTCCTTTTTTTAGCTGATGACAAACATTTATTTGAATTGTAGCAGTATACCATGGAAACAGTAAAATTTACCTTGAAGAGCTGCTAAATATCTGCTAGAGTCCTGCAAATGTAAATGCTTTAGTTTATTTTCAGGCTAACCTGTTTGTATATTGATTTTCCTGCTGGTCTTTTGGCCCAGAGAGCGTAACCTTGCTTATCTACATCATTTTTTTTGGTGTTGCTGGCCTGTAGAAAAGTGGGGTTTGTGGTACACTAGATATTTTTGCCTTGCAGAACAAAAGCCAATCTTCCTATTCAATAACTTGGTACAACACATTGCATTAAGATACCAGTCTGTAAGGGGGAGAGAGGTTTGTGACACGAATAACACTAAACGTTTGCTCTGTATGATTTTCAGAGGGGTTTGGGTACTGGTTATGAACCAGAGCTGCATAGTAATAGGAGATTTAACAAATAAAGAGCAGGAAGGAGTCCTTCCTCAGCCACTAAACGGTGTTTATAATACAAGACTGTTAAAGCTCTTGAGAAATCAGTAGCAAGCTCAGAAGGGACAGTGCTGTGTGTACAAGGCTAGAGCTCAAATCAGTTAGTCTTTTCCATGCCAGAGTCTACCTTTTCTTCTCCAGTGATTTTGTCTTTAAACATGAGTTGCGAACTATTGCTGTCCCAATGACTGGTTTTGGGTTTTTCTCCTCCCCAGGAAGAAGAATGCCAACACGGATATGAAGTGAACAGTTTCCTATGTTTGCCACAGCGCCTGGATGCCCGTATTGGATGTTTAGAGACAGGGACTTGCCTCTCGCCAAACTACTTCCTCAGACAAGATGAAGCCAAGGAGGAGCTTTCCGACACACTGGAGTCGCAGTGACTGCTGCCCAATTTAAAATTGATGTCAGACTGTGCCCCGGCTGCCTGACGAGATGAAAGAAGTGGTGCTGTGGTCACCTGAGGAGGTGACAAATTGGCTAACGGAAAATGCTGTGCCGGAGTATTGTGAGCCGTTGAAGAGCTTCACTGGGCAGGATTTGATCAACCTGACGAAGGAGGATTTTAAGAAGACGTCTCTCTCCCGGGTGTCTTCTGACAGCGGACAGCGGCTCTTGCACATGATTGAAACTTTAAAAATGGCTCACCACATTGAGGCTCACAAAAACGGGCATGTCAATGGGCACATCCATGTCAGCGTGAGCAACACCACGCGCGAGAATGGCTTTAGCAGTAAAATGAAGCTGAACGGGATGCCAAATGGGTATAAGAAGGAGATGATAAAGATCCCCATGCCAGAGCCAGAGCGCTCACAGTATCCTATGGAATGGGGCAAGACTTTCCTGGCTTTTATTTATGCACTTTCTTGTTTCATCTTTACCACAGTGACTATCTCAGTCGTTCATGAACGAGTGCCTCCCAAGGAGGTGCAGCCTCCCCTACCAGATGCATTTTTTGATCGCTTTGATAGGGTGCAATGGGCTTTTTCTATTTGTGAAATCAACGGCATGATCCTTGTAGGGCTGTGGTTTGTTCAGTGGCTGCTCTTAAAATACAAGTAAGTAAAACCTTTTGAAAACCAAGTACTAGGGTATACCTCTGACAGCTTTTGGAGGTCAGATACTGGTTTACATCCAAATAAAATGAAGCTTCTTGTGATCTTTCTGATTGTGGTTTCCCAAACTGGAATAGATATCATGCTATAGGGAAACTGCTCTTTCTGCAAAAGGGAGAAGTTCAGTCCAACTGTTACCTCAGAAACTAAGAAATTGCCCTGATCTTGTTTGCCCGCACAATTAACTGGAGCCCTTTTCATGTGTGAAAAGCCATGAATTGGATGTAATTCTTAACTCAGTTAATTGTCCTGTCTGTTTAGAGGGAGCACAGCTCACAAGGTTGTGAATACAGCTGTGAACCAACTTGGGATCAATTTAGTGTCACTGTAGTTTGCTTGATGTAGAGACCTACCCTAAGATTATGATACCCTTGGACAAAACCAACAGGCAGTGGGTTTGCACCTAAACAGTGCTGTGTGAAAAAGCATTGAAGTGTATTTTCTCCTTGACATTAGATGGGGCAGGTAATGTCAAACACAAAGTCTGTCAAAAGCTAATCAGAAAATATGCAAAAGCATAGATATGGAATGAATTTGCAAGGTCTTAGTCGTTGTCTGCCTCTGCTCATACTGGTCAGAACTGCAAGGGTGAATTTGCCTGCCAGTGGAAGTAACCTACTGTTTACCGTCTACAGAGTGCATGCGGATGCTTAGTTTAGGGTATTTGTACTCCTGTAAATCCACACCTGGGGCTGCCTTACCACAAGTGTCTGAGACACAAACCCTTGCGGCACCATGGCTGTGAATGAAGTGTTCAAAGTCAAGTGGCTTTAAGCAGTGTGAGGTGGCTTATCACCTTTCCATTCAAAAACCAGACACAAGCATGTCCCTGCAGCTGCCCAGCCCAAATCTCAGTCTTTACCTGTTCACTGACTTTTTTGTGACCTCTATGTAGGAAAATGAGGAAGGAATGTAATTTGGGCCCCACTGTGTGAAATACAAGATTCTTCGGTTCACATGACTTTGTAATGACCTTAGAATTATGGATTTTCCTTTTTAAAGGAAATAAAGAGAGGCCAGTGGATCTCTCACTCTTATAATGGAGAAAAACATTAAAACTTAAAACATGTGCTTCACCAGCTTCATAAGTTATAGGTGGCTTGAAAAGAGAATTGCAAAGCTGAGGCAGGATACCCCTGTGCACCACAGCTGTGGATTTCCACAGGATTGTGACAAATCTTTTCAGTAATCCACAAGACCGAGATGATGGTTTATTCATCTTTTCTGCTACTTTATACTACTTAATATATTTTATCAGGTGAAACTTTAAAACCATTGCACACTTCTACAGAGGTGGTGTTCCTTAAAGGAAAGTTTTTAGAAAGGTTAATTTATTTTTATAGACCATAAAAAAAACAAACCTGGAATTGCTTTTTTTCTTAAATTTATTTTATGTGTACATATGTACAGCAGGAAGGATTTACCCCAGCTCGGCCTCTCGTTTTGTTCATGGCTGTAAGCTTCAGCATCACTTTTACATTGGTAGCTGCAGCGCTACCAACTGCACTCCAGCTCCTCTCCCCACTGCCCCAGCTGCTGACAGTGAACATGGAGGACCATTAACTTTCTTGGCATCTCTGAGCATAAATGTTCAAAACCAAGGGAAGCACCTAGAGAAGGTGACATGGGATTGCTCTCAAGAATGGGGTGTCAGGTTAATAGGGCAATATGAGGGATCAAACACCCTGTGATGGAGCTGAGCAGAGCCTTTAGATTAAGAACAGCAGAATCCATAAGGTCCTTGGAGATTTTGAAGCAGTGAGACGTGGGTTGACTTGGTAATAAAGTATGTTGGTATCGTTGATAGATGTGAAGATGAAGATTCCCCCCTGTCCGTCTGTCCCGCTGTCCCCATTTGCTTTGATGTGTTTATTTTCACTTGCTTTAGAAGGGCTCTTTCTGGTGTTAGTGGAAGATATCAGGGAGTCGCAGAGCATTCCATTCCCAGTGTCAGCCCTGGAATAGCTGGTCAGTGTTGGTTCAGTGTGTGTACTGGTCACGTAATGTTTTGGAGACCAAAAGTCTTTTTATGCCAATAAGCAGATGTATTCAAGTCTGAGAGGCCTAAGCTGTTGGTAAGGAGTAGAAAGGGAAGAATGGGAGAGGTGCTCAGGGGAACAGGAGCCCAGTGAGGTGGCTTTGTCTGGAGGACCTCATTCTCGTGGCTTTGGATGATGAGCCACTAAGTGCTATAAAAAGAGCTGAGTCACTTTTGTGGCATGGGGTTATCACCTCCCTTTGAAACTTGATCCAAGTCTGACCTCTGATGGTGTCAGGGATAGCCATTGCCACACTCCATTTGAGATCTGAAGATAAGACGTGAAGCCAGGTGATTGCTGGGCAGGATGAGACCTGATTCCTCACCTACTCAGATGATAGAGATACCATTCATGGATGTCTCCAAGTGCAAGATCAGGGTCACCGGTGAACCAGCAGCATTGTTACCTGTGAGCTGAATTGCAGCCAGTGGCAGAGTTGAACCGTTGACTGAAGGAGGCAACTTTATAGTTTCAGACTTTCTGAAACACTTTTCTTTGCCAAGCAGTGAAATTCCTGTTGCTTATCCTACCAGATCTATTATTTGCCGATAACCCGATCTAATCCAAGATGAGCCTACTGTTCTCCCAAGCAATGAAGGATTATAGAGATGTGCCATTCATGATGCTGATGGCTCAGGTCTTCCTTGTTTAGTCCAGGGATTGCATGATGATGTTGAATAGGACCTATGTGTCTCCTTTTTTGGATTGCAAAGTTGAGGCCAAAATGAAAGATGGTGTTGGGTGTGTTTGTCCAGCTAACCACAGTGCAGGGTTTCCCTTTGCGCCTGGTACTGCTTTCTTGCCTGAAAACTCATTTTACCTTCAAGCAAAGACTGGAGTTTCTGTCTGGCTTCGGGGCAAGGCGCTAGAATTGGTGCAAGGAAATCAGTGGCAGCTTTTGTTGAACATCCCTATAGAATACTGTCCATGGCGTTGGGTTGGTTTTTCACCAGAAGGCAGGAGTGTGGTGGGTGTGCAGGTCTTGGCTGGGGACCGTGGGTTGCTCAAGCCTTTTTCCGCAGATACTGTGGGGAGTTCGAGGAGTCCAGGCGAACTGCCGAGGCAGAATTAACTTCTCTGGGAAGCATTCCCAGATGTTTTGGGAGACGTACAATGCTGGGGTTTGTCCATGCTTGGCATGTGATTCATCCTGCATGCTCATGGGATTAAAAAGCAGCGTGTTCTCTACCCACTCTAGGTGAGGTCTGGATAGTTGTAATAAAAGTTGTCTTGGCCAGTAATAAGCTCAGAGGTTGTACTTGCTAGCTGGCTCGTAATCACGCACGCACACACAAATTCTTTTGAGAAGGGAAAATATGAGGCTTTTAAGTTGTTTTTTTTTTTTTGTATTACAGTACAGAGTACACAGACTTTCCTAAGCTAAAACATGCTAAATCCAGCTAAACCAAGTAGGTTCATGGGTAATTCCAATAAAAAAAAAAAAAAAAAAGAAAAAGTTCGGTGCTCGATAAAACACTGCCGCATCTTCACTCTCTTGAACTACAGTGCTGCTCAGTGTTTAATCTCCAACCCCCCTGTTTGTCTTTATATCAGGTTATAAAGCAAAGCAAGTTCATGTCTGGTTATAAAAGCCAGGCACAAGTGTGAGATCTTTATTGGATCACCCTTCTGAGAGAAAAATTCCCCCATACAAAACGCAGGGGAAAACCATTACCCCAGTGGCGTGGTGCCTTCCACTCTTAAAATTTCAGTCCATGGAGCTACACTAATAAAGTATGATTTTTAACTCCCAGCTTTGTTCATGTTTAGATCAGGAGGAGGAAGAAAAAATATGAAATACTGTGTTTCAGTAGCAGTGAGCACTTGAGTGCAAAATGCATTACACTGTAGTAGTTAAAGCTTTTCTGATAAATTAAGACACTCGAGTTGTTATTGATCTGGCACTGCAAAGTCATACTCCTTCGAGAGTGGAGCACTACAGTTTAATAACTCTGCCAAAAGGTATTAAAAATAAAAAAGATGGCCAATCTTGAGCTTCATAAGAGCTCGGCTTGATAGAAATATTATTTTTTTAAGAAGTGAGTGCTTCAAAATAGCAACAAATGAATGCCAGCACTTGCAGCTTGTGTTCTTACCCTTGTATTCCCCAAGTGGTCATAATTGTGAATAACAACAATTTAAAATCAACTGAAACCAACAGGGCCTGTAACCAGCAGGACACAAAGGGTTGAAGTGGTTAAAGTTATGAACTTCTGTAACTGGATTTGCCCTTGATTTTTGTAACGCTGGCAGTGATTTCTCTTTGCTGAACTCTGTGAGCTCATATAGAGGTTGCTCCCGTCCTGATGGATGTGCCAGAAGGGGTTTAATTGCTGTAGCTCTTTCCTTGTGATGTTATTAGCTGGTAAATAGCGGTGAAACTCAACAGGCCAGTTTTGGGGCTGGCTCCCACTCCTGAGTCAAAGCTGCAGCTCTTTACCCCGTGTAACTGTTGCTGGTTTTGCCTCAGGGTACCCCCAAAATGCATCTGCCCTCTCTGCATACATCAGCGACTTGCAGGCAGCCCTCAATGAATAAATCTCTTTGCAGCTATGGCTGCTTGCCTTGAGACTGACTTCCCGTGGAAACACTCTGTCCTGTAGCCAACGCGGCTCTAAATTTGTATTTTGGAGATTATGTGAATTGTTTCCTCTTTAATGCAGTTCAGGAAAGATGCGTTCTTACTCCTTTGAGTCATACAAGCGATTTCTTCTCAAGCAGCCCTTTGTAATTACTAAATGTGTGTGTCAGCTGAAATAAATGTGCTCCTTTTCATTTTACAGTGAAAATATTGTAACTTTATCCCTTGCCTTGAACAGAAAATTAGTGACCGCTCAAAGCTAATGGAGGAGTGCGGGGCATGAAATCCCTTTTAACATCTTCAACACTAAATCTGCACAGGCTTTTGTATTCTAATCCTTCTATTTACTGTAATCACCTTCATGGGCAATGTTAGTTGACTTACTCTTGTGTTTCTGACCTGTAAAGTGTGGGAATATTTGTAAAGTAATTCAGTATTCTCAGGTGTAAGCTGATACTGTCACGAGTTTCAAAAGCATGGAGAAGAGAACAGTTGGTAGTTTATTTTATTTACCTTTGCATATAATGTTGGCATTGAGTGACCTCCTTATTTTTTTTTCTTTTTGTTTTTTTCTTCTAGGTCTATAATTAGCAGAAGATTTTTCTGTATAGTTGGCACACTATACCTGTATCGGTGTATTACAATGTATGTGACAACACTCCCAGTACCTGGCATGCATTTCAAGTGCTCTCCAAAGGTAAGCTTCTTCTGACTGCCTTTCCATATTTTAATCTGTATGTTTTCCCCTTGTCCTGCTGTTACCAAAACTGTGAGCAACACTTTCTCAATAGTTGTTTCTAATTTGAAAATACCAGTTCGGAGTGATGGGGACGTCCTTCTGCAGATCATCAACTTCCTGCTCAGTGAAGGTGTTGACCATTACTTTGTGGCACTGCAGGCGTTCCCACCCTTTTTGGTGTCCTAATCTGTGCAGTTTCTCTAGCATTTTCAACTAATTTGCACAATCAGCATTTTTTGATCTCCACTGAAGCCGTTGAAGGTGTGCAACCTGCGGAGGTGGCATGTGTGACTCATTCCTAAACACTTCAGTATGTCAAACCCAAGTATGATTTGTATTTGAAAATGGCCCGGAGAGGCTTTTCTAAGGCTGGTGAAACTCTTGTCTCCTTTGCAGCTGTTTGTCCCTGCATATATTTTTGCAATTTTGTTAGCACGAGGACTTGCCACCTCCTCCCCAATCTAGCAATGACTCCTGTTTGTTGTGCCAAGGAATAAAATGGGCTTGCGAAAGCCGTGGCTGAAACCAAGCCACTGAGACAGAGGTGCTTAGGCAAGACCCTTGTAGTCAGCCTTGAAGGGTAATTTGCGTGCTTGGGGTGGAGATGGGACAGGGATGGTGGTGTTGCATCCGTCTCATATCATACAAGCATTGGTGTAAACCTGGTCCTTACTGCAGTGCTTGTGATAGGGAAATGCAAGTCTGATACAACTGGACTTCTACAGTAGGGAACAAGGTGCATATATTAGACACAAGTGCTCTTTCTCCATGGTGCTTCATCTCCGTGCCCCTCCTGGCATTGTTTGTGGTATAGTTTGATTTAAATGGGAGAAAGGAGGGGAAAAAAAAGTAATTTCTGTGAAATATCTACTGCACGCACAGTTCAACAACGGCTTTGTGTGCACAGCCATAAGTTAGATGAGAGGTAGTAAAATCACGAACTTACAGGTAGTAAAATCATGGATTTACAGGTAGTAAAATCCTGATTTGACTCAGTACACGTGCTGTTGCTGTTTTGGTGAGGATTGCTGGTATGTACAAACAAAGCCGCAATGCTTTGATTCCTTGGGGAAATAAAGCCAACAAAGGTACTACACAGGTTGTTTGACAAAGCAGAGCATTTGCCAAGCCACGTGTGGCTTTTTGGGGGACCAAGGTCTTTTGTAAAGAGAAGCAAGTGGGAGAGGAGTCAACATTGTATTTGATCAATCAGCCATTATGAAATTAAACAAGAAAGAACACAGTTATTTATGGGCTGAAGTGCATAAATCTGCCACTTTTGGAAATTTACAGTGCTGGCCAGTCTGTCTCATTATTCAAGTAAAGACAAGCCTATGTTGTGCTCTTCTATTGCACCGATAAGACTAAGGATTAGCTGGGCTTTCTTGAAAGCTATAAATATATAAATAAATAAATACTATATAAATATAAGCTCTCAACACTTTGTTGAGTTATATATGATTGTGAAGAGTGGGCTTTGGGGAGCATTTTAGTGTTTTGTAAGGAACAGTTAGCAGGAAATGTTTAATTGCTGCAAAGACCCTACTTAAATCTGTCAGAAATTAATAATTTCCACTTCTTAAAGCAAGACCAAGCTTCAAAATAAAATAAAAACATGCCTATAATGGCCAGCCCAGGGGAATCTGCGTTTCCTTCTGACTGTTAATTGGTTACCATGGATTTTAAAATCTCATAAAATGAGGTAAGGATGCAGCAAACGTGTAGTTGCTTGCATTGATCCGTTAGTCCTACTCCTTTGAGCGCAGGTGGGTCCTGCTTCCTGTTGGGTCCCAGAGGTGCTTAGTACATCCTGGTTGTGCTTGTCCCACGGCATACATATTCTTTGTGGATTTATTTAACGCTTGGGCTTGTTTTAGAGCTGGGAGCAGCAAAAGCAAAGCCCTGGGACAGCGCCAGCTGCCCTTCGGTCACCTGAGAGGGAGAGGGGCGTCTTTACCAGGACTTGATTCGCTTAGAATCACAGAATCACCTAGGTTGGAAGGGACCTTTGAGATCATCAGGTCCAACCATCAACCTAACACTGCCAAAACCACCACTAAACCGTGTCCCGAAGCACCACATCTACCCCTCTTTTAATTTTTAAATTAGATTTGGCTTTCCTAAGGCAAATTGAAGTTTTTTCGTAAATACCGCTTGAGACAGCATCATGGGTTGGAGGTGGGTCAGAGCGAATCTATCAGATGGGGAGCAACATCTCTGTTGCTTGCGTGGATTGTGTGAGTTAAAGCCAGCACAGAAGTTTGGCACCATGCTCTGACAAACAGAATTTCTTTTGAAATGTGAAGTGGAAAGAAACAGTTTTGAAGATTTTTCCAAGGTGGGGTGCTGGGAGGCTTTAGAGTTTGGAGTGTCATACTCTCTTCTGTGCATTGAATCTAGGTTTTGACACCTGAACATACAGCTTGGGCAGTTCGTCCTGGTTTCTGTTGTATTATCATCTGTAGGGCCTGTGCTGTTACGAACAAGATGAATTAAATTAGGCTTGATTTATTTTAGAGTGCATTGCCTCTTGAACAGAAGGAAAAACAGATGTTTAGAGAACAAGACAAAATTCTAGCTATAGCTGGAAATATTTTTAATTCCTTTTTATTGGTGAAGTTGGATTTTTTTGAGACTGTATTACGGAAGTCATAGGTTTTCCAAGAGTCGTCGTTCTGAACCTCACTGTATATATGTGAGGTTCTTTTTTTTTATATATATATATATATATATATTTATAAATATAAATATATACACACACATGCCCACTGTATATCCCAGTGTAAGAATATAATGAGTAAAAAGAGATCTGAACCCTTTAGCTCTGCTTGAAGATTCCCACTAAGAATCATTTTCTTGCACAGCCGCAAACATTAGCAAAGGCTGCCAACACGACCTGGGAGAAAGATTACACCTTTATGTGGTAGCAGCAATAAATACTTATAAATAACATGGAAAACAATTTTTGCTCACCTCCCTGTTTTACCGTAAGTGTAACCACTGACTGGAGTTTAACAACTTCTGGACCATTTTTTTCACTTAATATGTTGTGTAATACGACGGTATTATACTGAAAAGATGCCATGTTTGTCATTGCAACTGGAAGTGACCTGGTGTTAAGGGTTTCTACACACATATATACATACACAAATATGTGTGTAAATAAAATTGCCTTTTTTCTGTGCCTTTTCAATCTTACTGTGACCGTCAAAAAAGAAAAAAACAAAACCCAAAAAAACCCCAAAAAAACCCCACAGTAGTCCTTTAGGATATTGTATTTATAGGGAAATTGTAATAATTTCCTTGATTCTTCATACATTGAATACTTCAAATAAAATATATTTTAGAAAAATGGATGGAGCCTGCGCTCACATGAACACTAACTATAATAGATGTAAAGCGTCAATAAAAAAATTAAATTCGTGTCTCATTTCCAGTCTTTTTCCCTGTAGAAAAGTGCTGCTAGATTTTGGAAAAGTCTGTGGATTTACTGATTGATCTTGTGTATCAAAGCAAAGAGAGAGAATAACTGAAAGGCAAAGTTGCTGGCTAACACCATTGCTTTAAACTCTGAATATTTTACTCTGCTTTTGTGTTTTATTTTTCCACCAGCTTTTTGGAGACTGGGAATCTCATCTGCGAAGGATAATGAAATTGATTGCTGGCGGAGGATTGTCCATCACAGGATCCCACAACATGTGCGGCGACTATCTGTACAGCGGTCACACCGTCATATTAACTCTTACATACTTATTTATCAAAGAGTGTAAGTTTGTTACTGTTCAGGTGGAATTTCCTGTTGTATAATTTCTTGCCGATTGAAGAATTATTGTTGTGCTGATGCGTAAATACAGTTAAAGTAAAAATGCACACTTTTTCAATTAAATAAAAGCAATAGAACTTCAATGACAGAGGGCTTACTGAAAAAGAAAACTTTGGAGACAAAATAAAACACTTCACCATGTAGATGCCTGAATTAATTTTTTTTTTTAAATAAAATGCTTTGTTTAGAATATAATTGAAACCTTCATTGCACCCTGCCTCATGAATGGTATTTCAACTCTATGTCTCCTAGTCTAGAGAGAGAGGAGTACCATGCTAAATGCAAGGTTGCACATTTCGCAAGAGTCAGGCCTTAATGTACACGTTTCTTTTATGAAAGGCAGGAGGAATGGATTGCCATCTATGTAGAATCAATACCGAAATACAAATCGATTGATTTTACTGACGAGGGTATCATTACGTGTTGGGCCTGTTTCTCAAAGATTTCATAACCTTTGTTTTCCCAGAATCTGATTACCCCTGAGTACAATTTTGTTACCCCTTAAGAGAACGATGCTTATTCTGTGATCTCAGCATTCCTGCTCCTAATCTTAATGCAAGCATTGCACTACCCACCTAGGATTGCAGTCTGTGTCCTCTGCTAATTACGACAATAGTCTTGCGCGCTGATAGTGTTTCACTTTGAAGTAATCACTGCTTGTCGGTCTTTCCAGATTCCCCACGGCGACTCTGGTGGTATCACTGGCTTTGCTGGGCGCTCAGCATAGTTGGGATGTTCTGCATCCTCCTTGCTCATGACCACTACACTGTGGACGTGGTGGTGGCTTACTACATCACTACAAGACTTTTCTGGTGGTATCACACAATGGCCAACCAGCAAGTGAGTTTCTGCCAGTCTTTGGATCTGCGTGACTCTGTTTGACATCGCGTGGTGGTGGGTGAACATCCACACTTTGCCTTGAGCCTTTCTGCAGGAGTAGGAGTGGCCTCACCCATGTCTTATGGAGCATCCCTCTCTTCCCCCCTCACGCTGGGTTTGCAGGAAAGAAAGAGGCATCATCGGTTGGGGTCATCTTCCGTCCTGGCTGCAAAAATATCTGTAGGTCTACCCACAGGCAGCCCGGCCTCTCTGCTTCTGCTGTGTAACCTCAGTTTTTTGAAGTGCTTCTGAAACTGGGTCAATTGGCCAGTTTTGTGACAGCAGAGCAAACCATTTAGGTGTGGTGGGGCTTTTTTGCCTTGGATTTGGGGTTGTTGTGTTTTTTTTTTTTTTTGTTAAAGGCAACTGGTTTTTCCTTGTAGTCTGTGGCTTGTGTCCTTTAGTTAAACGACAGGTGTCTTGAAGGCCTCACTAAAAACGGACCAGTTTTTCAAAGTGTTTCCAAGTGGCAGTAAGTTCCCCTGACCAAGGGAAATGTTTTCCTTCTGGAGGGAGGATAGTGCAGGAGAGAATAGGCTGCCTCTGTCCTAAGGCCTGGGGAAGGCATGAAAAATAGAGTGATGAGGGGAAATACTGAGAACGAGGAGCTGCTTAGGAGGAGACACGGCACTTGATGGGAAAGAGCATGGTTTGTAATACTCAACCAGAGAGCAACAGTAAATGATTCAGAGGTCAAATGAAGAAGTGTAAATGAGGTCTCATGTCGTTCTTGTTGTTCTTACTTTCCTGTCAGTGAACTAGATCAGTAAGAGATGAGTCTACGATGCTGAGGAATGAGAGAGAAAATGTGCACGTCTGTTATCCATGGGAGGGACCTAGTGAGTTAAGAGACACTTACTCTTAGGTCTGTAACAGCAAATTGGTGTCCAAATATTTTGTGTGCAATGTCAAGAAAGATATTTTTCTTCTCTGTTGCATATGACTCCAGTTAATTAAGTTTAAGAAAGACCTAGTATGATGATAGGGCATTAGTTAATATTGTGGTAGTACAGAATTTCAGATCATATCAGGGTCTTCTAGCTACCGTGTCATATTATTCCAGTGGTTTTGGTGCTACTTGAAGCAGTATACCACAGTCAAGCCCTGTGGTACATTTTTACCACAAAATGCCTAATTACAAAGAATGTGCTTTGATGTTCAGTCAGTTTGGGAACCACTATGTTTGATAGCAATCTGTGCCCAGACTTGTTAACTCCTGTCATACAGCACCAGACTGACTTCCACGCTTTGAATTTGCTCCTGGACACTGTCAAAGCAATAGTGCTGAGTGGCCACGCTTCCAAGCTGGAGGCTACTGAAGTCAGGATTGCCTTGACCACTAATGAGACTTGCTTCAGAAAAGCCCTTTGCCTTACTGTGTGGAAGCGTACCTGTTCTGCTGCATGATGTGACTCAGAAGATGGCTCAGCATTGCTTCCCTAAGCTGCTGAGATGTTGGGAAATGCCAATCTCTGGATCCTTACCTGAGCACACGTTTGTGTGCTAGTCTCTCCTTCCTGGTGCCTGCTCCATGTGCAGAGGACTGTAGATTGTGTCTGACCTTAAAATTTAAAGCAAAAGCCCACTAGGGCTAAAGTGGATTTATTTTACATGTGAGTTTATGACGTGGAAAAAAAGCTTAGCATACAAACCCTGTGCTTGCACTTTCCGGTGACTGATACAATGCTTCCCTGCTCAGGTGTTGAAAATGTGCAGGAAGGTAGTTGGATAACTCCCTCGGTGCCTGCCCACTCCTTGTGTCCCAGCTGTGACTCGCCCACGGCTAGGAGAAGCAAAAGGGTGGGTTTGAGAGCACGTGGAGGGCAGGACAGGGTTCGTTACCTCCTCTGGATGGGTTGAGACATGCCTCGCTCATTGCTCTGTGGGCATACAGATGGGCTCTGAAGCAATTTTTGAGCTACATGTCATTTCAGAGATACGTATGGAAAAAGCTGTGCTTTGGGTTGGTTGTTTTTGATTCCCAAAGGAGAGGAGAGACAGATCTTTTGGGACATTCATTCTCTTCCTATGGGACCATCAAACAGCTGGGGTCTTCGAAACGAGGGTGAGCCTCATTGGGGACCAACATTTGGTGTGTGCAGGGAGGCTGCGGAAAAGTAGCTTGTCTCCTCTTGATCTTTGTCCATGCAGATCTGTTTGGGAGGTGTTTATAGATACCAAGAGATTTTTGGAAGCAGCTGTAAGCAAGATGCCAATGAACAGTAGCAAGTGACGTGCAATGAAGTCATGCGAGTAAGTGATGTGCTCTTTTGTAATTCTCTTTTTTTTTTCTGATTATCTTTGTGCAGGTGCTAAAAGAAGCTTCCCAAACTAACCTCCTTGCAAGGGTCTGGTGGTACAAGCCCTTCCAGTACTTCGAAAAGAATGTCCAAGGAATTGTACCTCGCTCCTACCACTGGCCCTTCCCCTGGCCGGTGCTGCACCGGGGCAGGCAGGTGAAATACAGCCGTCTGGTGAACGACACGTAACAGCGTGTCAACGGACAGAATGGGGGGAAAGGACCTGTCCCAAGTGCTAAGAACTCCGTACGAGAAGATGCCATAAAAAAAAAAAAAAAATCAACAGCTCCCTAACCCTTTCTTTTAACAGTTCCCTTGACTTAACCTATTCAGTTACCTGGTAAGCACTGTGATCTTTTTTTCTCTCCAAAGGATCTGCGTTGGACAACAATAAAGAAAATTTAACTTTTCATGCACTGTTATACATTTCTTGTTAATAGATTTGGGATTTACATTTGCCCATCACCATGTTCCTTTGTATATGATGCGACAGCATAAATGAAAGCTTTTATATCATAAGTTCTGGTCTTTCCAGTCACGTCTGGGAATAAAGCATATTATTTTCTTGGGAAAACATACTTTTCATATCTCTTGCCCCAAAGATTGGGCTGTAAGCCATTTTCTAGCAAATGACTATATGAAGGTTTCTAAATACCTGCCTTGGGTAAAATCGAGAAATCTTTCTACCTGTTGCACCGCGCTACGAATAAGATGATAGACACAGGAAGGTTTGGTAATCTTGATTTTGTAGAATCTGCAGTGACTGTGTCAAAAAGTGCAAAAAAAAAAAAAAAAAAAAAAAAAAAAAAAAAAAAGAAAAAAAGAAGAAAAAAAGTTGTAAAGTGATTTTCTAAGTATTTCCTAACTTTATTTTTCAAAATGTGTATGAAAATTAAATTTAAAAAGATTTTTACGTGTCAGAGAATACAGTTAAAATTTAAAGAAAATGCTTCTTGGGAGAGAGAGATTTGTCTATGTTTCTAGTGCCTTTCTTGTCTTGATTGTATGGTCAGTAGGCAGTCTTAAATGTTTTTATTTAAAATAAAGTATTCCATGAAAGCAGAATTAAATATACTGTATAATGACTAATTTTTGCATTTATAGCTAAATTAAACTGGAAATTTGCTTATAATGTTGAAATTGCCATGTGTAGGGAAAATAAAAACCAAATAAAAAGGGTCCGATCTTGCTCACACATTGTGGGCAGGTCAAACTAAAAGGTATCACTTTATTGTCTACTTGGTAGCTGTATTTTAAAAAGAAAAACAGCCATGAATTCCTGTTTTTTAAGAATTTTACAAATGATCACTGAGTGAATTACGAATGGTTTCTCCATCCCGTATTGAAATGTTGTTGAAAAACAACAAAGATAATCTATTTCTTTAAAATATTTGTGCAGAAACTGCATGTAATTATAAGTTTCACTCCTACCATACATACTGTATGTTTGGGGAAGTATTCTATCCTAAACTTGCCAATGTGCAGAACAAAATAGTTTTTTTTAAAGAATGAAGAAGAGAAAATATATATATAAAAATATATATATATATATATATCCATTCTGTATTTTACGTGAAGCAGAGTTATCTTCTGTAGGGTTTTTGTGTATTCACAAGGTGATATTTGTATTGTAAAACAACAATGGTGAAGGAAAATAAAAAGGCTTTTGAAAAATGTAGTTTCCTTTATCTTTTTAATATTAAGTTTAAATTTAAAGCTGGGTTTATTCTTCCAAACCTTGCCTTCAATTTTATGTGTTATTGCACTGTAGGCCATCAAATTTGGACTGTATGGAAACTGCATTGATTTTGAATTGCTGTTCGCATTGGGCAAAACAGTGCCTTATCTGAAATAAATGCTATGCAATAGATTCTGATCCATGTGGGAGCCGGGAGTGGATGGGAGAAGCCTTCCTGGGAGTCATCACCAGGGCTTGAAAAATCTACCCCAAAACTGCTGGGATGGAGCACGTGGCAGGGTAAACATCCCTGAACCCAGGATCTATCAATCCTGTCACTTANAAAAATCTGCCCTAAAAAAAAACCAAAAAAAAAAAAAAAAAAAAAAAAAAGACGTTTCTGTGAGTACATGGTAGTGAAAGTGTCATTTATTTCTTCTTTTCTTTTTTTGGGGGGGAAGCGGGGGGATGGTTTATCTCTACCTCTCTGCCCTGTTCCTTAGCCTTGGCCAAGAACACCCCATCAGTTCTTCAAGGAAGTTACTTCTGCTTGGGATGCTAAACAAGAGGAACCTGTTTCTTATCAGTCCTCTTTCTCCCTGGGAGGAAGGGGATTTTTTCCTGCCCCATGCTTCTTGGCAAAACCCTTTGCAACAGCATTTGCAGAGCTGCCTGCAAATTTTAGGGATCAGCTCTGCATGCTTTACCTTCAATTTGCGGTATTATCTTTGCAACCATGTGGTTTAATTTTTTTAAAAAAAGCAAAGCCACCCCGAGATGATTGCTTGAGAGAATTGATGCTCCCAGACATAAGTGAAAAGGTAGATTTTTCAAGACCTGGCATCACGCACATCAAAACCATTGACATAAGTAAATGTATGGATATATGCACATGACATTAAATGGAATCTGCTGAATTCTGCATTGTAGTGTCTGACTTACTGCATGGATCTTGCTAAACATGGATTCATTTTTGTTTTCACAGCAGAGCTGTGCTTTGGTAAAGCAGGCTGGCTTGAGGAAGAAGTCTGGGCAAGCAGGGAGACGGAGCTCAGCAGCGTGGC
The DNA here is from genome assembly GCA_013396915.1 of Stercorarius parasiticus. NCBI lineage: Eukaryota > Metazoa > Chordata > Aves > Charadriiformes > Stercorariidae > Stercorarius > Stercorarius parasiticus. The sequence goes on along the minus strand of VWZL01002832.1, from coordinate 135,726 downwards.
ATCGCTCTGGGTGCTGCCTAGGCTGGAGGAGGGAATAGATACAGGACAAAACTGTGCATGAATGTTAACTCCAGGCTGTGGTGCTTGTGCTGCCTTGTTCTTCTCCCTCCCTGTGAGTATCTGCTCGGCAGCACCAGCTTTTTAAGATGGGTGATGGCTGCGGGGATCGGTGCGTGGGGTGCAGCTGCTTAGTGTTTAGCATTGCACTAACGACTGGGCATCCCAAATTTCCCACCATCGATCACTTCAGCTGCATTTTCCCCGAAACCACAATACCATGCGGGTATGGTATGTCTACAGTGATTCTTCAGCCTTCACTTTCTGGAGAAGCGTAGCCAAGGGATGATGGTGGTCTCTTGGAGACTCTGGTCACCCGCACTTGCTTTTCGAACTTTCTGTGGTGAGATCCTTGGGCAACTTCCAAGGTCAGTCCTGTTCCCAGTTAGAGACTGAACCACCACCTACACTGTCGCTTTCCCCTGGGCACTGGTACATTGTGTGCATCTACCTTGGGTGCGTCTACCAAGCTTGTGCTGCTTGGGCGCACGTGGACCTTTGCCACTGATGCTCAGCGGAGGTGAACACAGCAAACTTGTGCCAGTGAGGAGCAAGAAGTCAGTAAAAGAGCTAAAATCCGGTGTTGTGCTGCCTTGATGGAAGCAAATGGAGCTAATGGCTCTTCCCACATTGTGCCAATAAAACCATCTTCTCTTGACTTGTGATTGGACATTGAGTTGTTTAGTTTGAGGGCGTCTGTAGGAGGACAGACGGACAGGAGCCTGGTTTGTGTATGGTAGGATAAACCTTAACATGTTGTCCAGTGCAGATTCTAGGAGGCTGAAATTTCAAGGAGGGATCTCCACTGGAAAAGGACAGCTTAAGATGGAGAAGGACCTGGCAATTGCCTGAGTCATGAACAGAGACCAAGACCTTTGCTAGGAGGGTGGACTTTGATGTCACCTGAGATCCATTTTGATTTAGCTTTTAGTCCTTCCAAGTGGGGGAAGTTTTAAGACCCTTAAAATACAGGGACAGGAGGTTTTTGAGGAGCAGGAGCCAAGAAAGGGAAACGAACCCGTTGCTTTTTTGTACTCTGAAAAGAGCAATTAACCCCCATCAACCTCCCCCCTCCTGCTTTTATTCAGGGGGCAGCTCAGTGTATTGCCCATTGTCTTATCCTTCTGGTGCCGGGCTATCAGAGTGCTCCCTGAAGACACGCCACCACAAGCTCCGTTTTTGGCAGCTTTTCCCATCCAATTCAGCAGATATTGGCAGCAAATATTTGCTGAAAGGATTTATGGCTGCTTTTTGACCGTTTGATAAGGACTCCCTCCATAGCCAGGCGACTAGAATAGAGATGAACCCTTTGCGTCACGCAGTGTGGTGTTCCCAAGCATCAACTCTGTAGAAAAGTCTTCCTTTTCTGTAGAAGAATCAGCATTGGTTTTCCAGCACTGGTGCATCCTCTTAATGTAATTTCTGCCACTGGTTATCCTCGTGTGCTGTTGGCTTGGCAGGCAATGCTGGTGAGTGCCAGGATTTGCGTACCACCCCCTCCGCACATCCATCCTGCAGCCACCTTTAAATAAGCAAGCACAGCTCTAGCGAGGTTGTGGAGCAAGGAAGGATCCCCCAACTTGGCTGCAGATGGTTTTCAGCATCTCTGCCCCGGTGGTGGCTCTTGCTGGCAGATGGTTGGCATGTAGGCATGGGTGGGCACAGAGCAGCCCACCTCATTCATTTTCTGCCCAAGTTTTGCCCAGGAAAAAAAGCCAGCAGGAGTTAGCTTGGGCAGGATCTGCCCAATTCTGCATTGCTGTTTTATAGCCTCCAGGACCCGAGGGGTAAGAAGGATTTCCCAGTCTTGCGTCAGAGCTCTCCTGCTTTGCGCGTGCTGCCTGGCTTTTCCTCGCAGTGATGCTTTCCCAGCACTCTCCCATGTCCCAGGTAAGTGCCGTGCCCGTAGGGCTGCTGCTGGGCCTGTTTGAGCAAAACATCCATCCAGGGCCCGGGAACAACTCTGGTAAACGCTGTTTTGGGTGCAAATTAAGATGACGTTGTCACCAAAGCACAAATGCTTCTAAATGCATCCAGCCACATTTTGATCCTGTTGCAGGTTGGTGGAGGGGGGGAAAGGGGGAATGGGTTAACTTGGGGGAATGTGCTTCAGCCAGGAGATGATGGGCTGAAGTCAAAGTTGGCTGCTGTAGCATTTTTTCCAATGTCTCCTACGCTCCTAAGCACTGGAAGTGCTGCCAGCTTAGACTTAGAAATCCCTTAACCAATTCTGCTCTCAAAAGACTTCTGTCAAAACAAGGATGTCTCCCTTGATCACCCCTCTCTGATGACAGGGACAGTCCTCCAGGTAGTACCATGAGGTCCTGTCGCTTTGGAGTTGGTCCCATCCCCTTTAACACAATGGGGACAACTTGCTGCAAGAGCTTTTCCGTAGGGTACCTTCACCCCCTGGAAGGGTTGAAGCAATTCATCCAAGCCGTGCTTTTGCCCAGGCTTTGCAAAGCAGCTGCAGAGTTGAAGGGTCTCTCCTTTGGTCCTAGTTGTGAGGCTCTTTTGGTGACTTTTGATGATTTTTGGTCAACGTTCTCCCTAACTCAATAATGGCTTCTGCTCAGGCTTCACTGCTAGTTGCCTGCAGCTGCAGCACATGCCTGGGGTAGGCAGGGCACCCTTCTATCAGGTGGCACGTCAGTTTGCCAGGGTTACTTGCCTGTTCAGGTGTAAAGTCCCAGGTTACGGGAGGTGATAACCACCCTAGGGACCTGCCTAAATCCTTCCACACACCCTGCCATCCACGGACCGGCCGCCTCCAGGCACATTTCAGTAGCGACTCACCCAAAAGTTGTCTTCTCTTACTCCGGGACAACATCAGATTCCACAAACTCCCTAATACGTTCACAGTGTTAATTAGTAGTATTAAACAGCTCATGTAAGGTTGAACAAGGACCTCAGGAACCTGCATAATAAACCCACCCACATCCGTGCTGGGTAGGAAGAGGGAGATGTGCTCCCTCGCCCTCTCCACAAGGTAGCTCCCCCAGCACAACAAGCCCATCAACGCCAGGGCAAAGCACAGAGCGTTGTTTGTAGCAGCGCGTTCCCAAGCTCAGCAGAATACAGAGATAAGCAGAGCAGCCAACAAACTCCCTGACTCGCACGAGAGCTTGCCACTTTTAATAACTAGTGTAACTCTAGCACATTTAATACAGAACTGCCGTTGTCTTGAGCCCCAGGTTGACCTTGGCCGGACTCCGGGTGCCCACTGAGTCACTCTATCACTCCCCTCCTCAGCAGGACAGGGCGGGGAGAAGACAGGACGGAAAAAAACCTCATGGGTCAAGATAAAGGCAGTTTAATGAAAGCAAAAGCAAAGTCTGTGTGCAGAAGCAAAGGAAAACAAAAGATTTATTCTCTACTTCCCATCAGCAGGCGCAATGCCCAGCCACTTCCTGGGAAGCAGGGCTTCAGTAGGCGTAGCGGTTGCTCCAGAAGACAAACATCGTAATAATGCATGGTCCCACACGCCCTCCTNNTCTTTTAGGTTTTACCACTGAGCAGACATCGTATGGTCTGGAATATCCCTTTGGTGGGTTTGGGTCAGCTGTCCGGGCTGTGTCCCCTCCCAAGACCTTGTGCAACCCCAGCCTGTCGGCGAGGGGGAATGTTGCGGAGAGACAGCCCTGATGCTGTGCCAGCGCTGCTCAGCAGTAGCCAAAGCACTGGAGTGTTAGCAACACCTTCCTCGCTCCCAAAGCAACAGCTGATTTGAGGGCTGCTGTGGGGAAAACTAACTCCATCGCAGGCAGACCCCGATACCAGAGCTCAGGAGGTTACCTGTTTCCCTGCACTGATGTCTCCCCCTTGGCTAGAAGATACCGCTCCGAACCTTCCAGCAGGGAGACATGCTCTGGTTTATTATTTTTCAGCCCTTCAGTCTACTTCCACGCATTGCCTGCATTTTGACGGAGTGATTGAAACATACCTTCCCATTTCATCTGACAGCCAGATTACTTTTTTTTTTTTTTTT
>VWZL01002832.1:114649-131665 GCA_013396915.1 Stercorarius parasiticus | reverse complement strand
TTTTTTGGTTAAATCCACAGTGACTTTTTTGGCAGAGATTTTGACACCTGCTCAAGCACCCTCCTTGCCGTTCGGTTTGTGCTGCTGTTCAGGGAAATGAAAATGTGGTGCTTTTCCAGGTCTGTTCATTTCTGGCCATCGCAGGGAAGGGATGACCTGCCCGCGCCTTGTCACGCAGCCTTTTCATGATGTCATCCCACACCTCACCTCGTGGGAAACCTCAGCCAGGCTTGGGGGGCACCAAAATTGGGGGGGGGGGGGGCTTGGGTTTTGAAAGGGAAAATTTTNNTGAAAGCAGAAATGTTACGTATGAGACAGGGAACGTGCATTTGGCCTTTTGCTGCTGCTTCAAATGACTGACGGCAAAATATTTTCCATTTGTGGTGCAGCTTTAACCCATTTGCATCTAATCCATGGACAGACTTAAGGCATGTGAGCTGGAGAATTTTTGGGTGTTGCCATGTCTGAACACCAATCGAGTATTAGACAGTAACAAAAATTCTCCAGGACTTGGTTGACCAGAAAGGCAGGAGGGTTCTGCTCTTACCGCATCCCGGGACAACGTTTCAATAATGTTTGGTTGATATCCCTTCAGTTCAGCTATTACTCAGTGATCTGCACATGACTTTTGAGTTCAGAAACCATAATCGTTCTAGTTTTGCTGCCTTTGCAAAAACACTTCTCCCCGTTCAACCTGCCCATCCTAAACTTTCCCGCCGTGTTGTCCCGCAGGAAAGTCACTGTTTACCACCACAAAGAGCTCTGATCCTGCTGCCAGGAGCAGCTTTCAGCTATGCCGTGGACCCGCAATGTTTCTACAACACGGCATGCTGTCTCCCGATAAGCTGTTAAGTGCCCAAATGCCGCATCCCGCAGATGTGTTGGTGTCTGTCCTGGAAAATATCTTCCCCCGCTCCCCACCAGCTATTTAGCACATGGGCAAGGACAGGTGTTTGAGGCCCTCGAGGGACACTGGTAGCCCAGAGCTGGGACTGCAGCAGGTTTTTGTTGTGCGGCTCTTTATGGGCCTCCTCTTCTGGTTTTCTGTGCCTTTGGCATCACTTTTGTCCTCCTCTTGCTTCCCCATTGAAGTTTTAGGTTTCACCTGTACCCACAGAAAGAGGTTCTGAGCTTAAGTGACGTATTTAGCACTGGCTTTAGCCATGTTTCCTTGTGTCACTCAAGCCCAAGCTCAGACAGCTCCTGTGAGCAGGCAAGAGGCATGTCCGCAGCTGAAGCTCCTGTTGAACCCAGTGGGATGAGCTCTCCCAGCTCGTCTGCCAGGTGGCAGATTTGACTTTTCCAAAAGAACTAGAGGTTTCACAAAGCAATTGAAGGCAGCTGCACTAATACCCACCTGGACTGGCAACCTGTCCACCACACTCAAGTTTCCCAAAGAAATACTTGAGGAGCCTTAAGCCCAGCTTGGATCAGGTGAAACACCTGAATTGCTGCATTGGCCACTGGAGGCGAAAGATACTCCAGAAGGAAATCACTGCTTGTGGAAGGTCTCCCTGCCCAGGGCAGGGGGGTAGGAACTAGATGATCTTTAAGGTCCCTTCCAGCTCTAACCGTTCTATGATTCTATGTTCCAGGTGTTGGGCAACCAACTAGAGATCTCGTGGGAGATCTTGTGCTACCACTTGGTGCTTCTGGGTCAGTCTGTGTGCCAGCCTGGTCGTGGGGCAGTACTCAAGCATGGCCATCATGTCCATGACTTCAGCCCTTTACCCAATGGAGCTACCTGCTGTTGCTTGGAACAGGTGTGTGAGTGTTTTGACCAGGAAAGCTGGGGAAGAAAATCCACATGGTGCTGCCTGGATCATCCCCTGGTGTGTCCCTGCCAAAACCTGAGCAGCTCTTTGCTGACAGCTCTGTGCAGAAATGTTATCTCCTGCCATCAGGATCCTCCTGCGTCCAAGTAAAAAGGACTTTGGCCATTCTTTATTGAATAAACAACATTATCTCAGAGGCTTTATAATTTCCTTCCCCTCCTCACATCCAGGATCCCAGGCTTTGGTGAACATCTAGGGACAAAACAAGCAACATGTCCATGTTGAGATGGTGGTGGTTTCAATTTTCTGCTCAGGATCTGGCCATGGTTTAGCAAATAGGCTTGAATCAAGGTTTCCATCCTCCAAGTGACAAGGCCTGTGACATGCTTGACCTTGCTGGAGAATTGTTCACAGCTACGGGGTATCTGCAGTGGATTCCCAGGAAAAAAAAGGGAATCCACTGCTGATTTCCCCAGAAAAATGCAGGGTTGATGCAGTCAGTTTCAGTGGCTGCAGAAATCCAGCCAGGTTTTCTGGTTTTGTAGATGGCAGCACAAAATATTGCTGCGTAATAAAGAAAAGCCTGTGCATAAAACTTTTTTTTTTTTTTATAAAAAAGGAAATGTCAGTCTCTTCATTACCCTTTTGGTAATCCACAGCAGAGGCAAACAAAAATTCAGCCAGATTATGCAGCAGATCTGTCCTCTTCCCAGCTCTGTATATGCAGTGAGTTATACCAGCTGGTAGGTCTCTTCTGAACAGCTTTTTTGATGAGTTTAATTAACAGAAAGGCAGCAGGATTGGTGTGAATCTCTAGGAGGGCCTTTTGAAGATGTTCAAGAACCCCACACCTCGTCCAACAAACAAGGAAGCTGCATTTTGCAAGCACAAAGCAGCGGGTGCTTCACCCCAAAAATGGGGCCAGACTTGCTGGTAGAAAATTAAATTTTAATTTTAATGCAAACGAGCACGTGTTTTGGCTTTGAGCCATTCATGCTGAGATGTCTATGGTCTGTCAACCAAAACTCAGTTGGGCATGGAAAAATGGGATGGCTGGGCTGCTGTCCCGATGTCAACGAGCCATGTCAGAAAAGCAGAGATCCTTTAGAGAAGGGTTTTACCCTCCTGCCTTGGCAAAGGCACTCGTTCCTTTAATCCTCACCACTTAAAGCATTACTTTTATTTACTATTTTTAACAGATGAATTTTTTCCTGCTTGTTTGGCTTAGGTCTGACATGGCGAACACTACCCTGTCCCTGGCGGGGACGAATCGCCTCCTGTTGTGTTCCTGCCATCCTATGTTCCTGGTTGGCCCCTGGAAACCTCACACACCTCTGTAGGTTAGCCAAAAATGGTTGTTGTGAGGAGTGTTGCGACTCTGGATGAACGTCTACTGCGTGCTGAATTCAGGTGAAGCCACTCTGAGCCCGTGTTTGGAAGGAGTTCAGGCAAGATCAGGTATTAAAGCTGGAAGAAACAGCACTGTGAGACCACGTGAAGGACCCCATGAGAGGGGAGGAAGAGAAAACCAGCCAGGCTTTAGGCTAGTTTTCTTGAGTGGAGTGGGCAACAGTGCAGCACTGCTGATGGAGTGTTGTGTCCTTCCCCTCCGCCGTCTGTGGGAAAGCCAGGGCTATGATAAATTCAGGGTGAAAATGAGGATTGAGAGAAAAGAAAGGAAAGCACAGGGACAGAACAGACGAGTAAGTACTCTGTTTATTTAGTCTCTTCTCTGACCTGCTTAAATTTGAGTTTTCTGTGGGAAGAGCACCTGGAAGGCCAAGGGCAGGTGGGAAGTCCTCAGTGTTCTACGTGTTCCTTTCCTCTGTGTCTCTTTGGTGATTTTCCCCATCGCTTTTCCTGCACACTGATGTTGGAAGACCAGGATGGAGGGATTCAGTTTCAGAAGGTTTGAGGAGAAGATCGTAGTCTCCTATGCATTTGGAAGGGAAGAGCTTTGCTTTACGTGGTCCCAGCTTTGATAGCTTGCACAAAGCAAGCTCTCCAAGAGACCAGGGAATGCTTGTTTTGTGCAGGCTGGTTTTAAAGTGAAATGTAGATGCTGGAGGAAAGGATTAGTTCTCTGAAATGATGTGGTCTTGCTCGGGAGGTGTGAGAAACCAAAAAAATGAGGGTCAGAAAGGGAAGCGAATGCTTCATTGGTTTACATTTTAAAGCAAATTTGCCTAATTTAGTTGTTTTTTTTTTTCTAAAAGAAAGGGTACATTAAAAATATTTTTAGCTTTCCAAATGTATGAAATGTTTTTAAGAAAGGGAAAGTAGTGTCATTTTATCCTCTGAGATCTCTTTACGTTGTTTACTGACAAAGTTTTTCCAAACCCATGTTGTTTAATCCCACTGAATGAGAGGATCCACAACACCCTGAATGCTCCTTGTCAAATATTTTCAAGTAATAAAAACCTGGTACCTGGTGTCCTATGAGAAATCAGGAGCATCTGTCAGGAGAAGTCAAGACCAGCTGAGCGTTTCCATGGGTCGGATGGGTGGTGGCATCAAACGAAGTAGGTCTGCAAGGGTTTTGCTGGCTTGTCCCAAAGCGCTCTGCAGCACTTGTGCTATGTTGAGAATGAAAACCCTGTGCTGTTTGCAGCTACTGAATGTGTCTGGGAAGGGTTAAAATTGGTATCACATGATAGCAGTAAGGGGTAGAAGCCATTTTTCAGTAGGATAACTATTATAAATAAAATGTAATATTCTTTAGTCTAATTTAGCACAAAATGAGAAGGGGAAGAAGTTGGAGGACTCTTGGTTTTGGGGAAGAGGATGATCTGTGGGAAACCTTTCATCTTCGGAGGTTATAACTTGGCATGTTATGATGTGATACCAGCCCAGACTGATGTGTCTGGCCAGGCTGTCCAGGCATTGCTGAACAAGGACCTCACCAAGGAAGTAATTTTCCTGGGTCTGCATGCATTTCACATGTGCGCCCTCTCTCAAATCCCACATTTTCTCCCTCCCCCAAAACAGAGCATAATTTCAGGGATGTCCTGACCCCTCCAACCATGACTACTGCTGCTTCCCAGGCTCTGGTTTCCGTCCAGCCTGGATCTGCAGAGTTACTGATCTCGACCATCAGTGGTTAATGAGCAGGTTCGTGAGTGTCCTACCCCTGACAGGGCAGCTTTTGCATGGGGGTTTTGTTTTTCAGGCTAGCTTCTTCAGGGTGGCTGCTTTGGGGTAAGCATTGTGCCCCCAGTGGGACGACAGTCCTTCCTCATGGTGGTCGTGCCGGCAACCTGTCTGATGAGGTGCAGAAACCAGTGGGGAGAGTTTCTTCTGAGAAGTGCTGGAGACATTTCCAGGACTTCTCTTTTGAGCCAATTTGTTGTTTCTTGCTAGATTGAGTCAGAGGTGGCTAGTGGCTCTGAGGTGCTCCAGGGGTACCTGTTGCACTGCCATGTGATGACCTCTGTGTGCTCAATAAACACTTTCTTGGACACCATCTTGGTAATCCACCTTCTCTGGAGGCACTGGGTTGCATTTCCACAGACAGAAAGGAGTTCAGAGGGATTTACCAAGCCCTTAGCACTTCAGCTGAGGTCTTTGCAGTCCCTTTTCTGTACCAGAAACCTTGCTGCTTTTGCAGTCCCGAGCCAGGGTGGGTGGACATAGTCATGCCACCTGGGGGAGATGGGGAGCTGTGGGTCCCCATAACCTCATTGAGCAGTCTTTGTAAAAGGAAAAGATTTAAGACATTCCCTGAAACGTGTTTTGAGCTGCTGTGAAACTTCCTTTTCTTCCTCCACCTCCAGCAACAGCTGGGATGTCCTTTCTGGAGTTATAAGAACCTCAGTGAGGTTGTCAGTTCTTTGCATTTCATGGGGTGAGACTGGCAGGACACACCATCACTATACCAGCTACTTAAAACTCAGTTTCTTAAGTTTTCATGATGATGTAGCAAATATACCATCCTCAGGAACTGCTCTTGCTCTTCCTGCTAATGCACAACCTACTTCTGCCTCAGCTCTGTCCCAGCACCATTCCCCTGACAGCAGAGTGATCGACTGCTCATGGTTTTGTCAAACAAGGCTTTCTAGTTACCTCCAAGGCCAGTGCACAGTCTGGGGCAACCTTGCGACCCGAAGCAGGGTATTCCCAGCAGCACAGAGGTGGCCAGGGATGTCTGTCAGCCCACATGGCAAAGCAGATTGTTTCTCCACTGACGTCAGGGGCAAGCGCGTTCCTTGGGTATTGCAGCGAGGAGATAACGTATCAGTAAATCCTGCTTCTCCCCACCAGCCGGTCCAAAAATCGCAGAGTTAAAGGTGATACTGAATGTGACCTTGAAGCAATGACTCACACTGCACACACTTGATGCTAGCTGGAATATTAACCTTTGGATTAGGGCTGGGGGGGGGAATGTCAGAGGTGGTCCCAGCCTTAAATTCCTGCCAAAATGCATGTGGGGTCTTCACCACCCCTGGTACACCTGCTGGGGTATTGCTCATGGGGTCTTTCATTGCCCCTGCCAGTCAGGGCAAGCAGCTGCTCCCTGAGGGATGTGATGGGTCCCATTACATTTGGGAAGAGCAAACTGCCAAAATCCTTCAGATAAAGCATGTGTTCGCAGCTGGTGCTATGCACTTTGCAACCTATCTGGGACTCAAAGGGAAAACAGATGGGAAAAGCTGTTTTTTAATAAATATAATTTTTAACAAATAAAAATACATTAATGAAATGTATTTTATGCTTAAAATACAATCCTGTATTCAAGTTCTTCTTCTAGTAGAGTTTGGAAACCCTGAGGACTAATCTTTCATGAGGAATAGGAGCCATGGCCAGGTGGGAAGCAGCAGCCATGCCACAGGCTAGTCAAGCTGTGATGAGGCAAAGAGAAGGGAAAAAGGCCCGTTCCCAAATTCCTCATGCACCAGACCTGATCAGGGCAATCCCAGAAAGGTTATTTTAGAGAGGTAGGCACCATTTGTAATTAAAATAAACGCAGTGGGGAAAAAAAAACCCTATCATCTCCTTTTGCAGTAAAAACTATTGATTGGTTTCTTCTTATCTTGTGCAGCGCTTGACTCACAGGGCTATAATAGCAATAATTTTCAAGCTGAGCTTTTCAGCTTGAAACAGGTTTCGAGCTGGGAGACGTTCCCTGTAGACGCTGGGACACACGAGGGATCTCAGGTAAGTTTGCATGAGATTTCACTGGGATTTCATAGGACTAATGTTTGCTTCTTTTAGTATTATGTCAGCAGTAAACTTCCTCTCCCAGTTGGAAGAAGAAAACTGTGATTGCTTATCGTGCAGATGTGTTTAAGGCTGGTGCTGTGATATTGATTATCTGGATGGGTTGCAGTGCTGTGCGGCTGGCTGCCAATGCCGCACTTGGAGAATAAAAAGGGGAGTAAGGAAATCCGTAATATTATATTTGTTGCCACTAGAAAAATTTGCTAGGTGAAATTCAGCAATGATCATGACTGCTGTAGCTCACCATGGCAAAAGCAGCTGATAAGAAAGGTCACCTATAGTAAGCCTGGATGACCACTTGGCTCTCTGGTGATGTTGGTTCTCATTGCAATATTTCCAACACTATAAGTGCTAATTTCAGCGGTTATTTTCTGCAGGCTCATTGTTTCCAGGGCATATCACCTCCAGGGAACAGCCTGCAGGCATGAGCTTTACCAAGCCCCATGCCAGACCCACCTTGAGGTGAATGTTACCTCCAGGAAAATTAGAGGCTCTGCCTCACTCTTCCCTTACTAATTGCATGCCCATCCTTCCCCATCTCCAGTCCCGCGACAGTTGGGCCCCAGCAGGGCCAACGCCGCAGCTGCAGTGGCTGCTTGGGGCCATGTCCAGGTCAGCTCGGTGTATCCCCAAGGATGGAGACCTCCCACCACTGTAGACAAAGAACCAGTCCTTTGGCCAAATATGTGGTTCGGTCACAAGCAGAGAAATGTGATCTGCAGTAAGTTTTATCTGCTAACACATCTAAGGACACATGGAAATGTCCAAAGCTATTTAAAAGGCTTATTTGTACCTTGTACAGATGTTTACAGGAAGGGCAAAATGCATGTCTTTGCCACTTCCCCCCAGGCAAGACTTAAGGCCTTGACACAAATCTGAGGTGCCAGAGCAGGACAAATCAGGGGTCACCAGAACTTTTGTCAGAGGAGGAAATAGCGTATTTTCCCATAGCTGTATTTTGAATGTATTTTTTTTGTTAATCTTTAACCCAAAATAAACCTCTGTCCAAGGAGGAAGAACAACATACAAAAAGCAAACACAAAGAGCTCTGCAGATGATCAAGAAAGCCGGAGTCTAAACAGAGGGTCTTGTCTTGGAAAGCTGTAACAACCACTACTTTTTCTAGCCAGGAGAGAACTGCACCTGGACATGCAATGCGATGTGCTTTTCTCATGCTGAGTTTCCTAAATTGACTTTCATTATGGTGACAATATTGTTTTCTGATGTGCTCTGAAGAGCATGAGCAGTGGAAAAGCTGAGAGGCTTCAGGCCGCAGCATCTCCCTCGGCCTCTCAGTGAATGTCGGATCTGGTGGAAGATCGTGGGGTTTATTTAAAAAATTTCTTCAAAAGAGTGAGTGAAGTGTCACTGGAAAATGCAGGACTGGTTATTCGGCCGCTCGCCCTACCCTATCAGACCTCATGACGGGGACTGATTGCTGCTCGCAGGAGATACATTTTTGCTGTCTTAAGCAGATTGAAAAATAAATCTCCACTTCCCACCCTTATCACTGCTGCTGCCTGCTCTGACACTGGGATGGGGAACATAAGCCATCACCAGGTCTTTGAGGGTGTGAAGTGCTGCTCTGGGTGGGATGTGTCCGACACTGGGGCCGTCCCATCTGCTTTCCCCACGGGCTCCTTTCTGCTTTCACAGTACCCCCACCATGTGTGGGAAGAGGTCCAAGTGCTCCTTCTCCCGCCTGGAGGTGATCCTCATCGTTTGCCTGGTGTTGATGATAGTGGTGACCGCGGTGCTCCTCATCCTCCACTTTCTCGCCAAAGAGAACGGCAAGTTGATGTATTTCAGTCCTGCCATCACACTCTGCTCAAGTGTGTGTCTAGCACAGTAATTTAAATTAAAAGGATACAGATAGAGGGTCACTGGGCCACTGCTGAACCTTCATGATGTTCTCTGCGTGTGGTCCTCTCGCACACGTGTGGCACTGTGCTGTTGCTGCCCTCTGGGTCAGGAGCATGGTGGTCAAACCCAACGCGAGCATCTCTTGGGGAGTAGATGCACAGCCTCGGGGCTGGTGGGTGAGACTGGTTGTCGGGATCCAAACATCTTCACTTCCCTCTCTCTGCCTGGTGGAGGGGGTCCCGAGAGCCCCTCACTCCCAGCACTGCACCAAGGGGCTTCACAACTGTTGCAATCCCATCACAGCCCATTTACGCCTCCAACCTCATCACCAGACAAGGGGAGCTGCTCAAAGTTAATTCTCAATTCACTTCTAATGTACCCCATGCTTGTCCTCTGGAGAGGTAAAATCTCATGGGGAAAGAAAACATTTTGAAACTTTAGATGTTTCCACGTGATAGGAGCCATTTCCCAGAGCCAGGTGTCTCCCCTGCCCTGGATGGGGCATCACCCAACATGTCAGCAATGGGACGTTCCAATTTCTAGATTTTGATCTCAAATTGGATGCAGTTCACACTTTCTTCATGTTTTTAGGTTTTAACACACAGGAGTTTTGCACAAGCAATTCCTCTCTGTTGTAGCTGTTGGAGGAGGAGGTGGAAGAACAGTAGTTTTAATGGGTAGCCCTGTTCACTCATGCCATTTTAAATGAGATTTACCCTGTGGTCAGTCTGTGGCCAGGGTGAGTGTTTCACTTCTCTGTTTTAAGTGGCAGCCTAGGAAAGGCCAGACTGGGAAGACCAAGTGTCCCTTTATGCCAATGCCCTTACTTGAGCAGCTTCCTTGAGCTGGGGAAGACCGTGAGAACAGATCGAGCACATAGAAATATTTTCCCACGGTGTTATCTCAGCCTCCAGTGATTTGTGGCTCTGGGATTTCCTGAAACGCAGATAATTTTTTTTTCTTTTTTTCTTTTTTTATTGAATAGCCCTTAATGGCTTTTCTTCCGTGAGTTTGTCCAGGCACTTTGTCCATCCTGTAGAAGGACTTATGCACCTTAATGATGGCTGGGATGAGACATGAGCTTCGCAAGTCGTTTTGCTCACCGCTTGCCTGGAGATCATTGCCCAGAGCTGCTTTTCCCTTCTTTGAGCTTCTGCTGTCTCTACTGTGATTTTTTTGAGACTGGGCACCAGTGCTGGACACAGGATACGTTGGAGGCAGCAGAGCGAAATATGGATGTGCCCGTCTTTCTTCTCTAGTCCTTTCCCGGTATCTCCTGACATGCCACCCCCTTTTCTCACTGCTGCTGAGCTGAATTTTTGTGTGAAAACAGCTCTTAACGCCCTCGGATCTGTCTCCTGCACGGTACTGGTGGGCTTGGAGAGCTTAATCGGTGAAGCTAGACTTGTTTCCCCCTTCCTGTGAATCACGACACATTTTACAGAGTCCAGTGACCCTGTCTTGTGACCTCCCTCTGCAGTTCTTCATGCCTGGTCCACCCTTTACCACCCCCAATGCCTTAACAGCCCCAGCACATTGTCTACATTGTCAGCCCACTGGAAAAACAAGCAGACAGTATCGGCTGGATCTCCTTGTCCACGGGCCTGCTGGGTCCTCTGGGGATGTCAAGCACGTTTCAGGCATGCAATTTCTTTAAAAAGGCTGGGTTGCCTCTTCTGTCCCTGATTCTTCTTGCTCATGTGTCCAATAATCTATTATTTATTCCTATAGATTCCAGCGAAGTAATAGCAAACTACTTACTGGGCGTAGGTCGAGCTGACTGCACAGGACCTGTGGCAGAAGTTCCTCTAGTAAGTTGGGGGAATTGAAAACAGGGTTGGCAAAATACTGATTTTCATCATCTCTGAGTATTTTTTGCATGACTCCCAGTTTAGAGGCTCTGCCTTGCCAAATGGTTGTCATCTTCAAACATTAGGTGGAATTTCTTTGGGGCTTTGAGCAGCCTGGTCTAGTGGGAGGTGTCCCTGCCCCTGGCAGGGGGGTTGGAACTAGATGATCTTTAAAGTCCCTTCCAACCTAAACCATTCTATGATTCTTGCAATCACAGGGCAAGATAGTTGCAGCTCTGAGTGTTCGTATGTTGAATGAGCCCTCTCACCCGCTGGCAAATCTGCTTAAAAAAATACATGCAAAGGAATACATCGCTCAATATTTTGGCTGTGTGGCCTTGATGGAGTTCTTCACTTCCAGATGGGATATGCCAACCCAGACCAGGTGGGCGGTGGGCTTCTCATGCGTCTCTACAGCCGAGCCTTCATTGTGGCAGACCCTGTTGACTCCAGGCGAGTAGTGTTCGTCAGTGCCGACATAGGCATGGTGTCTCAGAGAGTGAGGCTGGAGGTATGTGGCCGGAAATGAACGATTGGCACAGTTTGGGTTGTTGCAGGTATTAGCATTAAGGTTGTAGTTATTGCTAAATAATATCAAGCATGGCAGCACACTGGCTGTTTGCTTCGTAATCTCCTTGTAGCACAGTCTTGGAGAGACGTGTCTCACCTGAAGAAGAGCTTTTGATTCCTCAGAAAATGAGGCTAGACTTTGAACATGCTTTTCTTAGCAGAAAAATTATCATGAATACATTTGAATCACTGATATATTACCATGATGCCTGTGTAATTCTGGATCTCTAGCACCACAGAGGAGGAAAAGAGGTGCCAGAGAACTAGAGACTCCTTGGATGATCTGGGCTTCACTGCAAGTTGGGCATAGAGGTCTTTACTTACCAGATTTTATTATTTTAAGGCTCTTGCCAAGTCAGTAGCTATAACCTACTTCTTGTGACACCAATATGGGACTATCAGGCAGAAAGAGAAGAGAGAGAAGACGAATGGTTGGGATTTTTGCAAGGGCTGATACAAATCTCCATAGCCTTTGGGCATGAAAAAAGTTTTTTTAGGACTACCTCCTTCCTCGTAGGTGCTCGAGAAACTGAAGAGCAAGTACGGCAATCTGTACCGACAGGACAACGTCATCCTCAGTGGCACCCACACACACTCGGGGCCTGGTGGCTACTTCCAGTACACACTCTTCTGGATCACTAGCAAAGGGCTAATCAGACCATCCCTCAATGCTATCGTAAATGGCATCGTAAAGGTCGGTGTCATCCAGTCTGTTGACATGAGAGCCCATAAACGCAGAAAAGGTGGGGGGAGATACATTTGTGACTAACGGAGCTCTTGCTGTGATGTTCGTGGTAGCATCTCCGAATGTCTCTGTCTTGAAACACACTTGGAGGTGGCTTTATGCTTACCAGTGAAATCAGATCAAAAAACAGAAGCCTTGAACTCTTTCTTTAGAAAGAGACAATTGTGAGTGTTTTCAAAATATTATCATAATTTTCTAGCATTTTAAACTAGTTAAGAAAAAAATAGAAAGCCCTCAAATTCCCACAAAAGGGTTGGGGACAGGCATGGAGGAAAAGAGAGAGTTTATCCAGATAATCTCACATATGCCTTACATGCACGGACTAATATTCTCTGCCTTTCTGCTTTTCAGAGTATTGACATAGCACATCAGAACATGAAGACAGGAAGGCTTTTTATAAACAGAGGCACTGTAGAAAACAGTCAGATCAACCGAAGCCCTTTCTCCTATCTTGAGAATCCAGCATCTGAGCGAAGCAGGTAAAAGCTCCTCAGGCAGCAGAGGAACAGAGCCCTGAAGAAAACTCTTTGATTGTGAACATCACCCAGCCATCTTGTAGCTAGTGTTTCTGGTCATTCACGGGACAGTTGAAAATACGGAGCCAAGACCATGGCAGAATGACACTGTTGCCTTCCTGTGCGCTTGGGTGCGTGCATCCCCAAAAATTAGTTGCAAGAGTGGGCTTGAAAGTTGAGGATGCCCCCTCCAAGCATGTGAGGCATTGGTCAAGGATGTGGCCTTATGCTTTGCTTAAAAGAAAGACAGAAAGTAAACAAAGTCTTTAGTAGGTGTTAGCATTTGAGTCAGATGGCGTTAAAGTGCCATCCTTGGTGCATGAATCTGTATTGAGAGCTCCTGTCTGCATCCTCTGGAGAAGCACTGCCTGAGTTCAGCGACAACCATAGCTCTTTCCTTACTTTCCCAGCTATTTTCAGGTGCTCTTCTGAGGTCTTACTGTGCTCTGGTAGTATCTGTAATAACCTCTTCATTTCCTTGCTCATACCTCTCCACTGCGTAATCTAGTAGCGAGTTAATGTGTCTGAGCAATGCAGAGTGTGACTATGGTTCTGGTGCTAATGGGATTTCCCCGCTTCATTTTCATCCAGGTATTCATCCAACACAGATAAAGAAATGGTGATACTGAAGATGGTAGACAGGCATGGAGAGGAGCTAGGACTTATCAGGTACTGACCACCAAAGTGACATGTTTTTCTCCAAATCCTCATAAACCACTGTTCTGTAGCAATTCTGTCTTTCCACACAAGCTCTCCTTCCCAACACTGACCGTTGCCCATAGAGCATTGCTCCCAGCTAGCCACCAGAGGGCCTCTGAGTCCATAAACCAGGCCAGCGTCCTTCCTCTACTCTGGGACATACAGCAGCACCTGGCCCACCTACAGGTGGGCACATCTCCTTGCACAACCCAAAGGCATCTGGGGAAGATGACCATAGCTGGTCTTCCCTTGTAGGGGTGCAGAAAAATCCCCACTGGGGCTCTCGCTGTGCCCCTCCAAGCAGATACTAGCCCCGGCATCTCCAGGACCCTATGGCCTCCTCTCCTCTTGGTTATTTTAACACCCCGCATTTCATGGAAAACATGCCATTCCCGCAGGCGGCATTTATGATTGCCGTCCTATCAACAGTGTTCAGCCGCACGAAGTTCAGAGCTCAAGGCCAGGCAAATGAAGTAATGTGCAGTGACAAAGCCATAATTGTGTTTTCCTCATTTAGAAGTCACAAGCAAGAGTCGGACTGCATTAAGAGGAAGAGGGTTGTTTTCCTTTTTTGTAAGAATGAAAGCATTCCTTTTTTTTCTTTTTTACATCGTTGACTCCTCCTTATTCTTTGAAACAAGAAAATAAAAATTCCTCCAAAACAGAATTCTTTGGACTCAGAAAAAAGTCAGTTAAGGTCTGAAATAGCTCTTGGTGGCCTTGACAATTACAGTGCCAAATTCTTGTGGCCTCAAGACTTGGACTATCACAGCCATGAGCCCTCCTGGTCAGGAAGGGAGAGGAAGTGAATAATTCTGCCTTCATTAATCCATCCCTAGGTACCAACAGTCTGCCTTTGTGTTCTCCCAGAGAAAATTCCCATAAGTCAATTGCAAATATATAGATTGAACAAGTCAATTGCCAATATCTAGATTGAACAATGCATTTCCTACGTGTGTCTTCTGATTCTTCCTCAGCTGGTTTGCCGTGCACCCGGTCAGCATGAACAACACAAACCATCTTGTGAACAGTGACAACATGGGCTACGCATCTTACTTGTTCGAACAGGAGAAGAACAAGGGGATGCTTCCTGGAGAGGTGGGAGGCTTTTCAGACTGCTGAAAATAATGGGGAAAAAAGCGCTGCAACAGGGAGGGGATGGTTGGTGCTTTCTATGGGCCAAAGTGGGTTCTTTCAAACAGTGAAATAGGACAGCAGGGTAAAAGATGAATGCATTTAGTTACTTTCTTCCTCTAGAGAAGAGGAGTTGCAAGGTGTACCCTTGACTTTCCAATCTAGTAATCAGTGGTATTTATTTAGACTTTAGGAATAAACCAAATTTATTTTGATTTGACTATTGGAAATACTAGCAAGACCTGTGTGGGACACTTGATCCAAAGGGATCAATATATTGCATCTATGGTGTGGCATATGGTCTGTAGTCAGCCCCACTTCCTTCTTATGGCTTCCAGCCGGTTCTGCCTTCTGATTTTCATTTACCCAGAAGATTTACCATCCTCAGAGTACAAACACAGCTCCTTTAAAAAGCATTATTTCCCCTGAAATGTAAATATGGACATGAACCCATCTCACAGACACTTTGAGTTATGAGTTGATTAAGAGGCTGTCCTATATGTATCTCCAGCATGGACCTAAAAACAGTCGCCCAATTCCTATTTAAATACTCCAGGCAGAGGAACAGGTGCAGTTCATACGAAAGATGGAAACTAAAGGAAGTCTACCTAATTCCTGCTTGCAAATGTTTCTTTTTATAGTGGATTATCCAAAAGCTTTAAACAAGACTAGTGCATAGTTATGGGTGCAAGTCAGTGCAAGCTGACATGCATGCAAAGCTGTGAAGTGTTTGCAGGATTCAATATTTAGGTGTATGGCCTGCCAGGCACGTTGTGTCTAACAGTCTTAGAAGAAAATGTCTTAAGAGCTGATAATATGTCAAAATATCTGGTGTTGACACATCCCATCTCTAAAAGAGGGGAAAAAAATGAGAGTATCTATGAGAGCTGAATTCAGCTGACACTCAGTGTGTAACCAGCCTTGCTTCTAACAAGTACTGCTTGATATTAACTCCTGCAGTCAGATCCAACAGCTCTCACCTTGTAAATCAGTCATGGTGAAAGCCTGGCAGAAAAAAAAAAAAAATCCATCCCGCAATGATCCATTAACATCTGATCAGTAACATGAGAAACTGGGGACAAGGAGGGAAGAGCTGCCACTAAGGTGGGAGACGTAGATGAAGAAACGCTGTCTGGATACCAAAGCGGTGTGAAGGTCCCCCTGAAATAGCAGTTGCATCCTGTGCATCCTGTTCTCCCTTGCTCTTCCTGTTCCTAATCCTTGGGACACTCCTAAATCCCCATTCCAGTCCTCCCAGTCACTTCAGAAATGTTTACCAGCATCGCATGCTCGTCAACGGGCTGTAATGCCAGCCTTGACTGCAGGGAAAGCTGCAGGTGATGTTTGCAATCACTGCAGGGCACTAAAATCCATCTGACTGCGTCTGGTTTTGGCAGGGCTCTTTCGTTGCTGCCTTTGCATCCTCCAACTTGGGAGATGTGTCGCCCAACACCAAAGGCCCGTTCTGCGTAAACACGGGCGAGTCATGCAATAACCCACAGAGCACCTGTCCCGTGGGGGGGGTAAGTATATTGTACCTGATCTACATTAACTTCTGACAAGGAGAAAACTCGGGGTGGAGCAGCAACCTGGATACCTCTTTCAGGAACTTACTGCATCTTGTCCTCATACATTCTGTTTTCTGATCATTCAGCACAAACTTAAATTTATCTTACTGCAAAGGTAATGCGGCGCCCAAATTTGAAATGGCCGGCAAGAAGCAATTAGTTCCCACAGTATGACGATCCCTTGTGAACTCATCCCCTTTGCAGTGCCACATGTTCTCCTTAATTAACTGGTCACCAGCATTTAACCAAATTTCTTAACAGGCAACGATGTGCATGGCCATGGGTCCTGGCAGTGACATGTTTGACAGTACAAGAATTATAGGGCAAAATATCTACATGAAAGCAAGGGTAAGTGATATTTTGCTTTATGACTGTGTGTGAATGCTGTTATTATAGGAATGCATGTTCATTTAAGCAACATCTTTGCACCTGTTTTTGTGAATGTTTGTAGATTTAAATTTCTCTAAAGTCCACATTTATATGCTTAAGAAAAAGTTCCCTGCTAATTCAGAAAGCACACACTTTTATTCAGATACACCCAAAGAGTGGCTGTCAATGGGTCCATGTCCAAGTGGAGGCCAGTGACAAGTGAAGTCCCTCAGGGATCAGTACTGGGACCGGTCTTGTTTAACTTCTTTGTCAGCAACATGGACAGTGGCATAGAGTGCACCCTCAGCAAGTTTGCCGCCAACACCAAGCTGTGTGGGGCGGCTGACACGCTGGAGGGAAGGGACGCCATCCAGAGGGACCTTGACAGGCTGGAGGGGTGGGCCCATGCCAACCTCATGAAGTTCAACAAGACCAGGTGCGAGGTCCTCCATCTGGGTCGGGGCAATCCCAAGCACCAACATAGGCTGGGCAGTGACTGGCTTGAGAGCAGCCCTGAAGAAAAGGACTTGAGGGTGCTGGGCGATGAGAGGTTCAACATGAGCCGTCAGTGTGCACTAGCAGCCCAGAAAGCCAATCGTATCCTGGGCTGCATCAGGAGAAGCGTGGCCAGCAGGTCCAGGGAGGTGATTCTCACCCTCTACTCCACTCTCGTGAGACCCCACCTGGAGTACTGCGTCCAATTCTGGAGCC
>VWZL01002832.1:51499-114540 GCA_013396915.1 Stercorarius parasiticus | reverse complement strand
CCCTGCCCATGGCAGGGGGGTTGGAACTAGATGATCTTTAAGGTCCCCTCCAACCCTAACAATTCTATGATTCTATGATCATTGCAGGCACTGCAATTTGAAAACGTTGGTTTGGGCTTTTAACCTCAATATTCCTCATCAGTTTATAATGTGGATATTGCCCCTTATAATCTCCCCCTCCCTCCCATGCATACATCTCAGAGGTGTCATGATGGGAAAAATCGCTGGTGTTGAAAACTCTCAGAAGAGCTCAGACACACCACCACTTGTTGGCCAACTTTGGCATCAGACTCCCAAACAAACACAAATGTGAGTTAAAATGTGCCAGCTTAAACATCCACGTAAAATTCTCATTTTACCCTGCTTGACTTTGCGTGTACTCAGCTGGTGTCCTCCACCCTATGGGATCCCTTACATCACCTGCGTCCTTGGGCTCAAAAGTCACCTGAATTTACTGGTTCCCCTTTTGTGGCTTCATGTAAAGTGAGAGTAGTCAGTAAGAGGACATTTCTTAGCGCTGTTTCAGGGGCAGCAGCTTGTAGGAACTGGAACGGGTCCACCAGAGGAGTAAGCGCAGAAAGCTTGATGGTGGCGGTTTCCTTTTAATCGCCATTTCACATGCTCGCCCTGAAGTCACTCTGGGTTGATCGTGACTTGCAAGTGAAAGAGTGCCCCACTCAGAGTGGGCTGGCATGTGTATCAAATGGCGAGGGAAAACACTGCTTTGTTTTTAACTCTGCAGACTCAGGTGTCAACAGAATGAAGAAATAATTAATGTAGCTGAAATTCAGAAAAGCTGGGCTCCCGATTTCTTCTTCCTCAAGGATTTCTACTTTCTGTGTCCCTTAGGAGCTGTACGAAAAAGCTTCCCAGGAGGTCAAAGGACCCCTCAGCTCAGCTCACCAGTGGGTGAACATGAGTGATGTCTCGGTGGAGCTCAATGCCACACACACGGTAAGAGCAGGAGCTCTCAGGATGCAGGTATAAGGAAGGAATAAATGTTATATGCTCACAGCAGGACTCGGCATGCTGAGGGGAACTGGTATTAAAATATCTCTTTTTCGTTTTTTTTTTTTTCCCCTTCCAATTAAGGTTAAAACATGTAAACCAGCCTTAGGATACAGCTTTGCCGCCGGGACTATTGATGGAGTGGGAGCTTTCAACTTCACACAAGGTAATTTAGGCAGCAGATGTCAATATGGCTTCGTACAAATGGAGGGGACATGGGGCATCCCCCAAATAGATTCAGAACCTCAGAGTCATTTAAGAACATCAACGTCTGGTTGAACCACAGTCTCCAAAGGGATGTTGTTTAGGAAGGTGTGATCTTACAGCCCCCTTGCAAGTTTGTCTGTGTTCGTCAGAAAGCTTCTGGAGAAAGCTATGACCACGCTCTGAAGGAAGGAGAGCACTGGATGGGGAGTGGGGAGAAGAAAGAGCTGGATTTGGGACAATCTTTCTCATTTGTTCTCATTACTCGAAGGCTGCCAAGATGGAGCTCAGCTGGGCTAAAGCTTGGCTTTTCAAACCACCCCAGAAAAGGGAGATAGTCAGAATCCACTGAAAAATATCCTATCCCATTCCACATAAGCAGGAAGGGGCAAATAAATGAATTTGCTGTCCCATAGCTGCTGGGGCAGCTGAAGGAACAACATTTAAAAAATGTCTCTCCCTCAAGGCTCAGTAGAAGGGGACCCATTTTGGGATGGAATCCGGGACCAGCTGCTGGGAGAGCCATCCAATGAAACGAAAGCCTGCCACAAACCTAAGCCAATCCTCTTTAGCACTGGAGAGGTAAGGATACACTGGTGTGTGCCCTGGGAAGTGCAGAGATTGCTGATCTGGAATAGGTTTTGGTAGGGTGCTATAGACAATGCCTGTGCCTGCCCATATGTTGAAGAACAAGGCGGGAGAGAGAGTTGCATGGGCTTTGAAGGCCTGAAAACAGTAATCAAGAATAAGTGTTGTCATTTGCATCAGAATGAGAGAGGTGTAAATTTTCCTCTTGGAGAGCATCCTTTCCATACATCCCAGGAGGAGGGACCAGACCTGCTGCTCTCATTAGGGTCAAAAAACCCAACTGAATATCCATCCTGGCCTAACTCTCTGCCTGTGAAACAGCCCTGAGCAGGATTCACAGGGAAAATGCATGAGGTCAGGGAAAACCAACAGTGCATGGAAATCAGCATCGACTCCTGGTAGTCTCTGGCTTCAGGACATCCTCTGCTGGTGCTCAGATCTTAATAGCTCTGTATGGATTTTTCTTCCATCCTACCACTGGTTTCCTACCTTAATCCATAAGAGGACCTTTCTTTTTGTCATGTGACAGACTGGTCCATGCAAAATGAACTAACTCATCATGGTACGTTTTGGAAACTCTGGGGACTGTATCAACTTACCCACCTTCTCAGTGTTGTCTTCAAAGGTTTCTGCTGGGCTTTGACTTCCTCTGGAAATGTCCTGTTGACATCTCTGCTTTTCTGTCGTGTTTATGTAAGCTTTTGATAGTTCTGTGAGCTGTAACACCGACTGATGCCAGACTTAGTCATCCACAGGTAGAATCAAACCAGGCTCAGGCTGGAGGTTCCCTGGGGTGGGGATCTCCTGCACGACCCCCCTCCCAGCAGGACCAAAACTTGCAGCTACAGCGGGTTGCTCAGGGCCATGTTCAGAAGAGTCGAGGCAGTCAGCAAGGGTGGAGATCCCCCGCTGCTTGGGTCCCCATCCCAGGGATGTTCCACTCACACAGGAAAGGGATATTTCTTAGGGCCAGCCTCTGCAGAGCTGCTGTCCCATGCTAGGGGCTGCTCTGTCCTGGGCAGGACTTGGTGTTTGTTCTTACTATACTTTCCAAAAATCCTGCTTAGAACTTTAAAGAAAATTGATGCCCCATTTTTCACCTGCTGTTCCCTTGGCATTAAGGCAAACACACTGTATTGGAGCAGGATCCTGTGCAAGGTCCTTTAGAGCATTTAGAGGGATGCCATCTGGATGAGGCAACTCATTGTTATTCCTTTCATCAGTCTCTTTAAAAGCTTTCCTGGTGTCACTTTGTGTTCAATCAGCTCCTTACCTCATCTCTCATAAAAAGAGGTCCCAACACAGACCCTCATCCCACCCCACCTCCTCCATCCAGGATGGTGCTACTGACAGTAAATTACAATTTATTCTTACCACTTTGTCACCTTCTGAGCATCCTTTTATGTATGCTCTGGCAGAACTCACTCCTGCTTCTGGTGTGCTTCACAAGGTTTTGTCATTCATGTTTTTCCCCCAGTAAATTGCTCCTTAAAAATCTTTTTGACTTGGAGAGGGATTTTGCATTTCATTTGGTGGAGCCATGCCACCCTCGAGCTCTTGTTGTTCTTAATTTCCTTTTAACAGTTTTCTTCATTTTCATCTAGATTTTTTTTTTTTTTTGAGAAGAAATGCTGCTGTAGTGTGCATTTTAGCTGCTGCAATGCTGATGAGTCTGAGTACGGTGTGGTCCCTGCTAAGGGGCAGTTTGAAGTCAGGGCTATGGTCAAGGGTTCCCTGAGCATCACACTCTGGGTGACTTAGAAACTCTCCCTCTGCATCATAACCGACGGTGCGTGTGCTCAGCTAACGAAGAGGTAACTCTCATTTCCCATTGCCACGGAGCTCTCTGATCTCACTCATTCACTTTTGCTCTCCCGGTCAGACAATCAACCTTATTGATCCTAACACTATCCTTTCCCCATGGAGGTGAGAGGTTCCTAGGTGCTACCCTGACCTTATTTACCCACTTTGATTTAAGCTACCCCTCTGGGAACACCTTTTTTGTTGCATTACGTGTGCCTTATCTGTCTGTTATGGTCAGACAACTTGCTGTACATGTGGAGGAAAAACACTTTCTCATGTGCCTGTCTACAAAGTATGTTTATTTGCCTCATTTATGACTGTAGGAAGGAAAACACTTCAGCTACCTTTTTTTGCTACTGTCCTACAATAGTCATGTCCACTTTTTTTTTCACCTCAGATGACTCGGCCTCGCCCATGGCACCCTGACATCGTGGATGTTCAGATGGCTGCCATTGGATCACTGGCAATTGTTGCTGTGCCCGGAGAATTCACGTATGTATTTCTTTGGTCTTGTTCTATGTATTTCAGCTTGCAGCATTCAAACTACCTGTGATACTTCTGCATACAGTTAGAAAGGGGATGCAGGCTAAAAAATTGTCCCCAGCATATGATAGGTGTGTGGGCACTACACATATGTCCACCACAAGTACTTTATTGTATACTGTCTCCACTGGTTACCTGGGGTTTCCCATTTTCTTCTCCCTCCTGTAAATTAGCCATGGGAATGAGATGCAAACAAGCTTCCTAAATAATTTTAACCGTTCATTGCAAAATGCAGTTTCAATGAAATGAACTTGTTAACTTTGATTTTTTTTTTTTTCATTCCACAAATACCATAATGATGAATTGCACTGACTCTTGATGGTACAATGGTGAAAATCTAAATAGGATAATGATTTATTGATAGCACTTTTTTTTCCTATGTCACCCCACCCTGGGGTGCCTCCAGCCTCACCCTGGCTGTGATGCCGTATGTGAAATGCTTAGAGGTGTTTTGGTTGAGCCCATCGCAGGGGAGCCTTAAAGGATGCTGAGCAGCGCTGCAAGTGCTATGTGAATTTCTGGTGGGGTGCTGCATGTCCAACCAGAGATTCCTGCTTTAGCTGACTGCATTTCTGGAGACTGACATTGTAACCTTAATTCCCCTAGGACCATGTCTGGACGCAGGTTACGGGAAGCTGTTAAAAGAGTAAGTTCCTGAGGAAGAGGTTTCTCCAGAGTGCAGCGTATCTGGAACGTCACTTTTCTTGATTATTCTGGTTTTTCCTTTGTCTCCTCCCAGCTGGAATCATGGGTTTCATGTATCACAGGTGTTTCCTTCTTACAATTGTTTCAGACACATTTTGCATGCGCTTACTGTCATGCAGGAGAAATGAATATCCTCCCCAAATAGATTGAGTTTCAATCCATTAAGCCAACACAAGCTAATTCAACTGGGATCCAGGCATAACTGATGCTAGCAGGAGTTTTTTCTGTAGGATGGAGGGTTTTAGCTCCTTAATCCCTACTGGCATTTTGCAACATGAGAAAACCTGGAAAAAAAAATGGCAAATGTATTTTTCCCTTTTTCCTGATTGATACATCCTATTCCCAGCTGCAGCCTAAATACCATCTTAATCTCAGATGCTGTCTCCACAACTCACTGAGCCTGTCTCACATAGCTCTATCACCAATTTTTTGGGGAGTATACAGACATCATCTTCAAAAAAATCCCTAAATCTATTAAATTTACTGGAATATGAAGTCATTTCTCCTCTTTTTCTTTGGAAAGTGAATATGAGACATTAATAAAGGCAAATTACACTTGTAGGGTTGCATTCTTGAACAACCAGCCCCCTCCCCACCATAAGTTTGTATTCTGTCCTGGTTAATAATAATAATAACAACAGCAACAGCAATCGCCACCAATAATAACAACAACAATATAATTGTGCATTAAGCAATTGTTACAAGATTAGTGATTTATTTCCTTTCTTAGGAATTTGATTCTCATGGTACAGCAAGAATGGATGTTGTAATTGCAGGTCTGTGCAACGTCTACACCCATTACATTACCACCTATGAAGAATACCAGGTAAATGTTAAAATTGCAGATTGAAGATGGCTAACTGAGCTCAGCTCTTGGCAATATGGGATGATAACTCATGTGACATTATGTATGTTTAGAGCACTTTTCCTTTGCCACAAAAAAAGCTGAAGAATCTGTGGCACAAATCATGAGACCTCCTTGTTTATTCTGGCATTGGTGACATGGTCAATGTGGTTTCCTGACCATAGCTCCTCCATACTCCTCATCCATAGAATACATATGGAGGCTTTAATGTGGAAATGGTCAGACGTACTGAAGGCGGAGTTCCTGTGAGTTCAGGTCTGTTTTAGCAATCTCCTGATGACTTGGATGGATTAGTAATTATCTTCATAAGGTGGCAAAATTGCCAGAAGAAAAATTTGGAGATGTAGGGTCGTAAAGCGAACATGAATTGCATTGCCAGTTGCTGTGGAAAAGATCACAATATATCTTGCAAGACCCAGTTTTAAGGGTCCCCACAAGGCATTGTAGATGCTGTGCTTTGATGAAGATGTGGACCATTGTATGGACTCCTTGATTTTAGAAACTTGATTTTAGAGAGGGAAGGTTGGAAGAACTGGGGTTGTCCAACCCAATAAGTTGGAGAGGAGACATCCTGTACCATTAGCCCCTAAGAGTAAAAGAGCTGTGGTAATTGGAAGTGACAACTGGACCTCCCTGTTTGCGATGCATTGAAGAATGAAGAGTAACCTGAAATTGCAGCAGAAATACTTAGGCAAGTTGTTGGGCTGCCTCCCTAGTAGTAAGGGGGTAAATAAACCCCGGCAGGAATAGTGCTTATCTTGTCTTGGAGCAGTAGGATGAGCTGTATAAGCTGCTCAAGAGTCCTTCAGCCCCTTCTTTTCCAAATTTGTCCTTTTCTAGGCTCAACGATATGAGGCTGCATCAACTATTTATGGACCTCACACCCTTTCTGCTTATATTCAGCTGTACAGAGGACTTGCAAAGGCTATTGCTACGGTAATCAAAATTTTCTATATGCCACATGCGCTAGAGGTGTTTAAGTCCTGTAAATGGTGATGGCTGTATTTGTTCCTCAGTGAGGCTGCATGATTGCTGCTCTCTCTTTTCTCGTAAGAAACCTCTTTGAGAAACTCTCGTGTGGTATGAAAATAATTCCTGTAATGGGGGTCTCATACCACTTGAGAAATTCTGGGGGTTTTGTGGTTCAAAGTTTAGGAAATAGGTACCTCCAACCTTTCAGCATGGCCTGAATTTGCTGCTTTTCTACCAAGAGGAATAAAAGTCTGCTACGTTTCTGCTGTACATGGCAATGTTCATTACCATTGTATCTGTGGGCCACATGAACAGGCAGGACCAGTGGGCGGGCACTGCCTCCTGAAGTCATGGGATATTCTAGCAGCTGGACTGGGGGGGACCTCAGCAACAGGGCAGCAGATGTCCTGCAGGGATTGCTCCTGCATGCATAGCTCAGATGAAGATCCTCTTGTTTGCTTTTGCGCTCACTTTATTGCCCTAGTTCTTAAAAATCTATCTAAACAATGAACTTCATGGATAAAGAGCCACGGCAGTGATATGATTCATCAGGGAGATACTGGTCATCTATATGTATGTATAATGAGCACATCTTCCCTCTCCCAGAATACAGTTCAGGATTTGCCACGTGGTCCAGAGCCCCCACTTTTCAATGTAGGTAACTTGACTTTGGTGCCTGCTCTTGCTGCCGATCGCGCGCCAGCGAACAAGACGTTTGGGGATGTGCTAGAAGAAGTGAGACAACAGTATCGAGCGGTGAGAGCTTCAAGTATTTGCTAAAACCTGTTTAGGAAACTGTCTTTAAATTTTTATCCCCCATCCAAAAAAGTCTGTGTTTTCTAAAGAGTCGTGGTGCTCTCAAACCAAAAAGGTCTCGTTGCTCTTAGTGGGCATGGTTGAAAAGGCAGAGACAGAGCATTTTCATGTCAATGTCATTGTACTGAATGTGATTAAAATGGGTGAATGAAGGGGAAAATAAAAGCCTTTTATTCAACATGAAGAAGATTTCTCCTTCTGCTTT
The DNA here is from genome assembly GCA_013396915.1 of Stercorarius parasiticus. Classification (NCBI taxonomy): domain Eukaryota; kingdom Metazoa; phylum Chordata; class Aves; order Charadriiformes; family Stercorariidae; genus Stercorarius; species Stercorarius parasiticus. The sequence goes on along the minus strand of VWZL01002832.1, from coordinate 106,831 downwards.
GACATAAAATAACAGTTGATTAAATAGGCAAATTTTGTACAGTGATTTCTTTGCAAGCAGAAATCAGGTCACCTTTGGTGCCTCTGGTATGGAATGTAAATGGAATAAAAATGTCAGAAAGGGTTCAGTTTTCAGTGCTCAAAATTTAGATAAGGTGTTCAGATCAAGGACTTTAATCTCATTGCTGTCTCCAGCAGTAAGGTAGGAAGAAGGCAAGGAGGCATTCTTAAAAATCTCGCCTATTTCCCTCCCTCTTTTACACAGAAATCCTATGCACTATGCTGGAGTTTATCCAGCAAGCAGGGCAAGTGGAATGGCAAAGCACAGAATACCAGTTCACAGCATAAATTGCTATTGCAACAAACAATTGAAAACAAAACCAAAAAACCAACCGAACTACTAAAAAACTCCTATGGCATCTTCAAAAGACATTCTTAATGTGCAATATGCTGCTCAGTCTTTAATATAAATCTCAATTTCCCTGCAGAGAGAAGTTGCTGAAGTAACTTTTGTGGGCGCAAACCCCAGGAGCTCTGCAGAGAATGCGGTAAATATAACGCAGCGATGCTGCAATTGGGGATGTTCAGGATTAGTGAATATTTAGTTACTGCCTCTGCCTGCTGCATTTTAATCTTTGATGTTCAGGTTTCAGGAGTAAGATGGTGTGCTTCCAGTGCTCTTTTCTCTTTGCTGGGAGTTCAGAAGAAGATAACTTCTCCCTTCAGCAAGCGCTTTGGGAATTCACGCTACCAGAAAGCTTTTGGGGCAAAGTCCTTAATTTGGTCAGATATAGCCCATTCCTGATCTCTTCATACTATTGAAGTCAGAGGCACCCACGTCGTGCATTAGGCTAGACACTCTTTCTCAGTCGATATCCTGTGCCATCCAGTCATAGCAAGCATGGTCTCTAGTCTCCATCCTATCAGCCCGGTGCATTATTTTAAAAGAACAAAGAAAATTAGAAAAGTGCTTAATTTGTCCCATCACTCATCTTGCATAGACAATGACAGCAAATACCTCACCTGTCCATTCTCTTTTTAATGATCAAGTTCTTTACTCATTCTCTGCATCATTTATTACCTTAAATTTGTGCTTTGTCAGCGAAATACAAGCATTTTTGCTAGTAATTACCACATTTGCCAGTAAAGCACGCAGAAGCATAATCCCTTCTCCAGTTTAAAGTGACACAGAAAAGTAAGGATGTGGCTGACCCTTCAGCATCTGGCTAACTCTGTTATTTTTATTCCAGACTGAACACAACTTCCTGACGGTGGAGAGATACAACAGAACTTCAGACAGCTGGCACGTGGTACGGAACGATGCCTCCTGGGACACCAGGTGGGTGCCATGACCAGATTTCACTGTTCCACAGATTCCACAGAGCAATTTGAGTTTAGCCTGAAGGGCTTCATTTCAGAGCTCCCAGACATAGGTCTTGTCCCTGACGATGATGCTCTCTGGGGACGGGTCAGTCCATATTTGGGTGGTTAAATTGTCAAGACCACAATAATTGTTCTTCCCCTTGGGTCTAACTTCTGCAATGAAGGCTTATAAGTTTGGGAAAGGTAGAAGGAATAGCACGAATTGCTGAAGGTTCACAGTCCAATTTGTTCATAGCCTACATCCGTCCCTCTGCCGCACCATGCTGATGATAGGATACCAAATAGAAAACACAGGAATTTCACCACAGTAGGGTCTTCATAGGGAAAAAACTGGCCATTTTTGCTGTGCATCACAAAGTAGAAACAGTCAACAAGTTTAAAAAGGTTTGTAAGAATGCAAGTTTAAGATGAGAGATGTCAGCTTAAGGAAAAATATCCACTAAGCAGCAAAGCTGGTGTCACCTTTCAGAGCTACACTAGAAGTCAGAACATGAAATAGGAATACCAAAGGCATCTTTTGTCACACCATTTGATTTCAGGTTACTCCCCTGTTTGAATAAAACCAGACATTTTCCCACCTGACTCTGCAACCTACCTGTCACAAAGCGGATGCCAAAAAATGTCCCCCTTGGGATCTTCTGACCTTGCAACATCCCAGTGCAAAAACAAGGTCAGGGAGGCAACATTCCTGACAGCTTGGCTTCATCAGGAAAGCCTTCCTCTGGATTTAGGATGAGCATTGGATAGGGTATCATTCTCTTTGCCCAAGTGCAACCAGCTGCTCTCTAAACCCAACCGGGCAGCCAGGACTCCGGCTGTCCCAATGCAGGAGATGTTGGGGACCTGCACTTGGAGATCTGCATTTCTAAGTGCTTGCCCTCTGTTTAACACTTGCACTATGTTACCTTGTCACTCTCATTGATGTCACCCTTTCCAGCCAAGTTCCCTACTTGAGTAAGGGAAATGATAGCGTTTTATCACCCCTATATGTAGCCCTGCCTTCTTCCCTCCTCTTCCAAAAACCCAACAGATTTCCCAAAATCTTAGCCAGGAACACTGAAAATATTTAATAACACATCACTTGTGAAGATTAAAAAAATATGAAAGTGCAAAACTTGAAGAATATGCTGCCCTGATGTTGGAAAGATGGGGATCTAGACATCTTATTTTCCTTCCTGAGAAAGGACAGACTTTCGATCTCTGAACGATGCTTAGGTACTTCTGCTGATAAGGAAGAGGAGCTGTTTGGCCTTTTCCTGCCTGAAGGGGCTGCCCAGAAGGCAAACCAGTGCAGCCAGTAATGTCTTCCTTCCTGATGCCCCAGGAAAATACCAAACACCTCAAGAAAGGGGAAATGGTTCTGTTAAGATGAAAATGAGTCACTTTTTACAATGTGAGTGTGTTAACCTTGAAATGTCGGTAATTAAAGTGATGAGGACAAGGAGAATCAAAAATTTTTACTAGGTATTAGTGGAGTCAGACTGTGTTCTTTTAGTACAGGAAAAACTAACGTTCCATACCATTGAATGTGCTGACATTGCAATAGGAGAGTAGCACAAGAGAACGCATTATTTGTTAGCTTAGTGTTGCAAAGTGTTAAACAGATTATAGCTGCATTTGTAAAATGCATATTTTCAGGGATCAAAAGATACGAAGGTTTACTTAAAGGAGGTGCAGCTTTCAGGGAAAGAGATAGCTGTTATCTGCCCTTTGTCCTGCGCTCACTGTTGCAGCAGGGACAAGCCCAGTGCAGACTTGCCCTTTTGCTGCATGCTGTCCTGGTGTTTGCAGTGGAGAAGTGTTTGGCCTCACCCTGCGTCTGCCATGGGGGCAATAATTGCTTTCTCAGGGCTTTTTAGGAGAAGGGGCTGAGCTAGTGGCAGGAATTTGCCTGGCTCTGCCTTTAGCAAACAGCCAGCAGAGGTAAGACATGGTTAAATCCCCATGAGCTCGTCTGTGAGAAGCCTCTTCCCAGGTGGGATCTGAGTTACGTTCCAGTTCCCGAGTCCCGTTTCACCGAGCCTGGAGGTGACCTGGAGGATGGGGAGGAGGCCGGATGGTGGGATAGATCACAGCAGCATTTTTAGGTCACTGCATTACAGCAAGGCTCAGGCTGCAGGTCTCTGGTCCAACCCAGCTCCCAACAGGGCCAACGTCACAGCTATAGCAGGTGGCTTGGGGCCATGTCCAGGAGAGTCGGGGTGGTCCCCAAGGATGGAGATATCTCACCACTTCAGGCCCTGTGTTGTCACCTCACTGTCTTCTCCCAAGACAATATTATCTTTGTCCCAAGACAAACCAGTACAATCCACAGCCAAAACCTTGGAACAAGAGCAACCAGGTGGATACATGGGCCCTGTGCCAGCCTGTTTACTAAACCAAATTTCCCACATCATTCACCATTTTTCACCCAGTCATGTCTGTAAATATTTATTTCAATCTTCTCTGGTAGACTGGTATGGGCGAAACTTTTTATTACCATTGCCAATGAATCAACATATTTTGTTCATCTGCTTCCTTTAGTTAAAGCCCTGAAATGGGGGTGCTATCTCCGTAGGACTTGATAACTCCCGTGTCTAGCCCAGATACAATTAGGAGGCTATCCAGTAGTGCTCTTCATTGGCAGTATCAAAAGAAGAGCAGGTTAATCTTCTTTAGCTCCCCGAGAAGTGGTCCATCACAACCGGCCAAAAAATCCCTCGCCTCCAGATGATGTGTGGCTGTCTGTAGAGTTTTGAGGTTGAGCAGAAGTGGTTTTGCACAGGGAGCCTGCAAGCAAAAATGGGAGTGTGATGTGGAAATGGGTGCAAGAAGCCCTGAGCTCGATTATGATAGGTTTTGCTTGCGACCTTCAATAAATACTCATCCTCTTGGTTCAGACTTCCCCCTGAGCAGGGAAGTCTAAGCCAATGAATATTGCTCACAGAGGTCATGTTGTATGGGGTTATGATATGGAGTTGGGCATGTAAGAACACATTGTAGAAATATTCTTCATCTGCAAAAAGGACCACTGACTTGGTTTTCCATGCTTCCAGATATTTATCAGCCCTGATGGGTTTTGCTTGTCTTGTTGGTTGCTGCTCTGATAGGCTAAATATATGAGGAGAGGTTAAAAGAAGCTCTTAAAATATAGTTAACTGGAGTGCGTTCATTTCATTCCACTTAGTGAGCTCTTGGGATATTAAAACAAATGAAAAGTGGATTTTCTTGCTGACCACCGTTTCTGGTTTGTCTACTAGGTTTTATTGGACCAAAGGATTATTTGGTCGGAGCAATGTGACTATTGAATGGTACATCCCTCCTGGCACAGAGTCAGGCGTCTACAGGATACGGTACCTTGGGCACTACAAGAAAAAACTGTCTATCACTCACTCTGTCTCTATTCCATTTGAAGGCACATCTTCAGCATTCGAAATCACAACTCTGTAGATGATCTCGTTCATTAATGGAATTGTTTCCTATGAGGAGTAGATTTGATATCTGCAATGTTCACAAAGCACGCATAGGAGTTTTTTTGGTGTCCCTCAAGTGCTGCTGGTCATCCTTTGCTGTGCAAAACTTGACTTCCTGTGAAGTTTTGACTATTACCAGCAATTCAGTCTCACTAGTCCAATGTATTCTCATTCAAGCGGTTCCAGTCCTGGCCAGATCTTACTGCAGCTGATTTTTATTGGAATAAAAGATGTAACTGTTTTTATTTAGTCATTAAACAAGTGCTTATTGATTATGAATAGGCTCTCTTGGAGAGAATTAGTGCATATTGGGAGATAATCCAGACCATAAAATAGTCCATAAAATTGAGTCCAGTCCATAAAACTGGAAAGAGCTACTGAATTCACAACGCATCAGAAGAGAAGACTCATCAATCGTGCTTGAAGTGCAAAGCTGACCTCTTAGGTAAAGGGAGAAATAGGATAGATACCCATCAGAAAGGTCTGAATAATATTTCATTTAACCATTCTGATTTAGGACATTTGGAGGATTCATTCTCTGAGTTAAAAGCCACCATAGACTATGGGTCATGGGTGGGCAGCGGTGTCAGATGAGGTGAATTGCACATAGTTCTCCATAAATCAGTGGTCTCAGTTTCACAAGTGCCTGATAAAAATGTCTGTATAGGGTCCTACCTCAGAGGTCTCAAGTAAAGAAAGGAAAGTCAATCACTTGCAAAATAAAATATTGAAGCGGTTGGCAGTTTTTTCCTTCTAGACTGTGTTATTCTCTTTCACAATTGTCACTTCTGAACTGACCAGTGTGCCACGTGGGCTCAATACTGCCCACCACATGTGGGTTTGTGTCATTTCAAGAGGATGCCAGGCAAATTTTTGGAAGAGAAAGCTCTGAAAGCTCTCAAATAAATACAAGTGGCCCAAGAAACTGCAGATGGGCTGTAGACCACTGAGTTCCTGGAAGGTCTACACATGTTTGCTCTGGTTTTATGACCTGAAGACATCATGCATCTGTGACATGGTTCCAGAGGCAGGATGCTGGGAGAGAGACACCTTGGGGCTGACTTTGTCTACTCTTGTCCTTGTGTTAAGCTCCTGCTCAGCCCTCCGACCACAATAAAGGGCAGCAGATGGCATTTTACCTTCTAAATATCACTTCAGATCACATCAAAAAGGTAAAAAATAAGGATGCTTACATGTGCCACAGGTTGTTTCAATAGGAGGGTGTCGTTGGAAGCACTGGGGTTACACCAGGGGCCTTATGCAGGATGGGGACTTCAGAAGGGACTTGTTGGTGAGGGAGAACCCGCAGCTGCTAGCAAAAGGTGACTGATGTCCAACCAGAGCAGGGTTGGATTTCATCACAAAAAGTTTGTACTTCAGGTACTGCAGGTGGAAATCAGGAAGAACTGAACTTATGAATTAAAGCTGTGGATGAGGCAGCTCTGAAGAGACCTCAGCCTGCTCCATTTTAACAGCAGGAAGGACACAAGGTGAGCAGGCTCTGGCTGAATGAAGGGCTGCCCAGAGCTGATGGCCAAAGCCTGAATGACCTACAGGTAAGTGACCAGAAGGGCTCGTAGTGCCCCTCCAACCCACGTGAAAGATCAATGGAGGCTTTCATCAAAGGACAGTCCCAAAACCTGTTGGCTGAAAGGATTTCAACACCGAAAGGTCCCCAGAAAGGTAGAGGATCTTCTCCTGGGGGTTTCAGGAGCTGGCTGGACAAAGCCATGACCATCTTGACCCAGTGCTGGTGGCAGGTCCCTCCTGAGGTGCCTCCCACCAGGGCTGCCATGGGGTGCAGTAAGCAGGGATGGCTCCGCAGCCCCCAAGTCTCATCCAGCCTCTGTAAGTGGTAGATCTGGGGGCCACAGGGAGAACAAAATATGCCTTGCAGATCTGGATTTAGGATTCTTGTAGTGTCTTACAGCTAAACAATTGTAAATGTTTAATAAGCTCCAATAATGTGTACCAATTTTGTATGCAATCTCTTTAATTCTTCAGAGAATCGTCAGTCAGATAATTTTGCCTCTCTTTAAAATCAGTAGGAGAGAATGAATTATTCATTTTAAACCAGCTGCAATCAGTCTCAGAGATCCCCATCCAGAGGAGCTCAAAGCAATCGCAATATTGAGTCAGGAAAGAGTGAGCTTTGGACGAACAACACTGGGAATCAAATCCCTGAAGATGTTCTTAATGTCCTTTCCTAATAACTCACCCAGCCGGCCCATCTGCCCTGTTCTTGTCAGCAAAATCACTCTGATGGCAGCAGTGGCGTCTGCGGGATACGGGCAGCAGCAAAGGATGCTGCTCCAGCATCCCACTGTGCCGTGGGACAGGCTTGGTCAGTGCACCAATGCTCAAGCTGCGAAATGATCCAGAAAGTTTCTTGCAAAGCTTTTCCCACTTTGCTCATGTTTTCATGCGGGACCACGCATGGTGAAAAACAACGCAGCCCCTTAAAACAAGGTTAGATCATCTTTGTGAAACACAGGAGCTGCTTTCTGGTCTGGAAATGGTGCTGCCTAATGAATCCCAGTCTAAAAATCACTCTCTCTCTACTTGCCATTTCACTTACACTGTGTAAACTAGAATAAATTGCACAGGAGTGCTCCTGTTTTCCTGAAAGAAACACATTAGGAAAAAGGAAACAGTGGTTCATTTTTTCTCAGGTAACACTGAGGTGTTTTATTTCACTGTTTCAGATAATTTTGTTTGTATTATTGCATTACACTAACCATAGATTTTATTTTTAGTAGTGCTCATACTTGGATGCATTTATGCAAGCGAAATTGAATTGCATGGTTAAAATGCTCCTGGGTAAGATTTGTCCTCTAAAATGTGAGCATCTGACCCCCAAAAGAGAGTTTTTAGGAAGCTGGTGTTTCTCATGGGAGCAGAGGTGTTCAGAGACGGAATGAGTGTCTGGAGAGCCCCACCAGTGCCCCAGAGCAGGTTCCCTTGTGAAACACCTCATACAAGGCTTGTTTATTTATTTGTCACCAGTGGGCACAGGCTTTTTGACGCCTGGGGGTGGTTTTTTTTTAGAAATTTTCATAATTTTTTGTGCCTAGAAAATCCAGCAGCTCCGAGAGCCGCGCTATGAGGAAGGCTGTTGAGAGAAGTCCTCTGTTCTATTTGCTCTTTCGGAGCGCCGTGGCTGTTACCTGCGGTTGGCACACAGTGGCAACCAGCCCTTCCCTCCTCCCTGCCAGCCGTTTCGGGATGCTGTGGTTGAATCCAGCAGCCACTAGGTGCCAGTGCCGTTTTACACGAGAACAAGCTCGCCGCTAAGCAGACCCACAGCCCAGACAAATTTTTCAGGGCTTTGGGCAACTTGCCAGGTGTTAAATATAGCATTACTCATCACAGTTGCTCTTCCCTCTCTCGGGCTGCTCTTCTTCGATGTATAGCCATTTGTGCCTTGCGTACGTGCTCGGGGAGGCAAGAAAACTCCACCTTTTTTTTTTTTCTTTTTTATTGAGGGGCATAAAGTAGTATGAACTTGAGAAACTTGTTTGTCTCCGCAGGATGAGCTGCCTTGCAGAGGTCCTTTGCAAAACTTGGCCATGCCACAACTTTCCTCCTGCACAACATCTTACCCGTCCTGAATTTACCGTCAGTATTTGGAGCTGCAGACGGGACGCTAAATTAGGATCTGACCCAAGGCACTGGGGGGGGAGGGGAGAATCCCTCTTCTCTCTCCAGGCTTTGATGCAGGCTTTTAGGATCTGTCTGATCCTGTGGTTGTCTGGTGCTGTTTGCATGCGTTCCTGCAGAAGATATTTGTGTGCAACCTATCTACGGGTCCACCAGCAGCTATCTGCATGAGGTGGGTCTGGGGACCAAGGAACGTCACTCTTTCAGTGTTTCACTTAACGAGCCCCAAATCTGGACGTGCACAGTCCCCATCTCCTGCAGGTAGCTGGAGCCAAGCCAGGACAAGTCTCTGGGCCTGGAGAGGAGTTTGAGGTGGCAGGGCATCTCCAGGGATAGAGCAGCCCACCCCCCGAAGGAGGGGGGTTGATGGATAGGGGACGTCTAAGCGCCCCACTGGCACTTAACAAAGGGCAGCTGAGAATTGCAGTTTGGGCCAATACCAAGGTTCTGGGGGGACACAATCATTTCCAGCCCTTGGAAGAAAGGAGCATCCCATGAACGTACCATGAGTAGCACTGGGGCCAGGCTGACCCCCAAGCAGCTAGTGAACGGCAGTGATTTGTGGTCCCTGACTGGAATGTCACCCTCCAAAGGTTTGGGGTTTTTTTGCCAAAAAAAGGGAAATCCAGGTAGGTATGTGGTGGGGAGATGAGGTGGTCTGAGAGAGATGTAGCTGGGCTACTGGGAAAAGGGAGCCATGCAAGGTCAAAGATAAAGCAACTCCCCTTGAAAGTCACTGGAGACCTTGTGCCATGGAATTAAAGAGGGGGTTTCAGTGGGACATGGGAAATAGTTTCTGTGTGGGATATCTATCCAGATCCAAAGGCAGAGTTGTTGTGTAATCCACAGACGTGTTTTATTCTCACTTTGCACCTCGTATGTGAGGCCCCGCGCTGTAGAGACCTTCAGAACAGGGCTGGATGGAAGAAGGGAGTAGGAAAATGCAGTTTTTGTACCTCCTGCCCTGCAAGCAGGAGGTGTCTGTCTGCTGATTTTTCTGGGCCATTGATCTTCTCATCACTTATGGCTCAAATATGTCTTAGACTTGTTCGTGGAGGATGGATATGTTTTTTGTCTTTGTCTTGCTACTGCTGGGAACCCGCATCTTTACAAATGGGAAATAATGTTTTTTAAGTTGGGTTGTGGGTTTGAGCTTTCTTGAAAAATCATTCTTTCTCTCCAAAATTCAGCATCCAGCTGCTGCTGAGTAAAGAGGGAATCTCAGTTCTCCAAGAGGGGAAATGTTAAAGCACAAAAGCGAATTCTGCTGTTGCCCTGATTTCAAAGAAAACGAAAGCAGGACATCAGAAAAAGCTAATGAAGTAAAATAATAGAGCTGGCAGAGCTGCTGTTCTTGCTAAAGCCCAGAATACAGCTGACCTCTTTGTAAGTCTGGAAGAACAATGTCAAGCTATTTTGGCGAAATCTCTTTTGGCTTGGTAGGGAGGCCTGGTTGGGTGCTGTGTGCTATCGTTAGCAAGGTATCAAATCTTCCCCCGCTTATTGGGCTCAGGATCTCTCTGAAAAGGTGCAAAACCCCTTGTACTGGGCGTGGAAGCAGGAATTGCTATTGCTCAGTCATTTAACTATGGTGGTCTTCCAAGTGGCAGGTCCTCCTCTTCTTAAAACAACCTGGGCTATACTTGCTCTACCTATCGGCGACCTCACAACAGGCTCTTCCCAAGGTGAGACCAATTCATCACAGCCCTAACTCACGTGTCGCCCTGTCTACCCCCTTATTTTTGCACGGTGCTGCCTTGCTATCAATATCGCCCCCCCAAGACATCTCCATTGGGATCAGGTAAGGAACAAAGGTGTTACCACTGTAATAAATTTATAGCAAAAGGGATTCCTGCAGCATTCACAGGCAGATAAATATTGGCCAAAGAGGTGGTGGGAAAAAATCCTTAACCCCATGATTTTTTTACTTAAAAGTGCAGAAGTGTAACTGCTGATTTTCTGCTGCGTATGCATGCCAAGTGTCACCAAAGTGCATGCTGAAAACATGCTAGGCATTGCCGAGCAGCTTGTGAATTTGCCTGTCTGACCTCAAATCGATCCCTACAGAGCAAAATGTGCTCTTATTTACCACGCACAGGATGACCCTTTCAGATGGAACTCTGGGTACAAAAGGACTGAGGCATGTATGTTGGTTTAAAAAGTTTTAATGATATTTCAAAGTCCAGTTCATGTCCCTGGATTACTCTAGAATTACAGATTTGCTTCACAGAATTTAATCCCAGTTATAATTTCCTTGTAACGGATAATTGAGTTGCCATTTTCACTTTATTCTGTTTAGACATACATGATTGTCCTCCAGTAAATGGACAGTGTGATTTTTCGCTACACTTCATAGTGTTAAAACTCTATACAAATATTGTACTACGTGTACAAAAATAAGTGCTTCATGCACACACTTTTTAATACTGCTTCTTGCCCTTTTCTTTGACATCTTTCTGAACTTATATAAATAGCTGAAAAAGCAGACTAAAGTTATTGAACATGGACAGTGAGAAACACTTTCTGCCAACAGTAGTCTTAGAGAGAGAGACACACAGTGATATGTTACTCGTTGGCAGTCAAACACGACTTAAAAGACACAGACAGAAGAGAAAATAAAGCCACGATACCTACAACACTCTCAGTTATTTCACCCTCTGTGAACAGGTTTGTCATTTTCTGCGAAGCCAAGCACGCCGAACGGCAACCACAGAGGGCTTGTAATACCTTTAGGATCACCCTAATGAGCTACTTTATAAATAGAAAGGGTCTAATAGGACCGCAAACTATACAGCTTGTGTGTTTTTGTTCCATTCTTAGCAAAATCTAGTCAGACGCAGCATGAGAAGGGAAAACACTTATCTCCCGGTAGCCAACACCTTGTCACAGACCTTTGTGCTTTGTACAGCTTTGGGGATGCATTGGAAAAGCTCTGCTTGAAATGGCTCGTACAGTGCCACATTACCTCATTTAGACCAGATTAAAAATTTGGGGCCAGATCTATTGGAATTAATGGGCATTGTCAAGTCAGTTGTAAATTCTCCCCCAAACAGGGTTTTTTTGGTCCTAGACTGAGCAGATTCGAGTTTTCTTAGTGTGCATTACTGTATAGGATATATTATATAGGATTAACATGTCTGCTATAGTTATCTAACACTGGGTTTCTCCTATATCTCTAGAGCATTGTTACTCCTGCCTCAATCCAATGGCAAAAATAAATGGATAATGCCCTCCCGCTGTAAACCAAAGGATGCTCTCAGCATTCCCAAAGCATTCAAACGCAACACCAATGCTGGTGCTCTCCAAAACAAGAGGAGCCTTTACTGTTGACGTGAACCCTCTTCCACTAAATTCATTTTTGCAAGAATTGCAGCAGCCAGCAGCCTTGCTTTAATGTGTAAAGCAGCACTGATAGCCAGGCAGGGCTCTTTCCATCCTGTTGAAAATGTTCCTTGTATAAAATTCTATTCCTGTAGAGGTCCCTGTTATCTGTTATTACTGGGCCATAGCTGTGAGCTCTTGTGCTCTAATTAAGCAGAGAATTGTCCCTAATGAATAGCACTTTTTTTGGTCCTCAAACTTCATAGTCCTAAAAGTTTTCCTATCTTTCACTGCATAAGCCATTTGGTGGGAGGTGGAGAAAATACACTGTTATTTGCTGGTTTGTGACTTGCAGATAAGGCTGGGAAGTAGCAAAGCAAGAGGGAAAACCCTGCTGAATGCTTGCCTCCTGCTTTAAAAATCAAATCAGCGTTCAAGAGTGTGCAAACTAGCCTGTTAGTCTGGGCAGACACGCTTATGATAGATGTCTTTTTTCCTTGGCTGAGCCAGAATGAATTTAAAAGACGCTTGAGATGCCTGAACACATCCCCACAGCGCTGGTGGCACGGGATGCTCAGAGGCAATAAGAGGCAAACCAGAGACCAAAGGGCGGCCTTTCATTTTACCCGCTGCTCTGCCTGGCTTGAGAGATTTTGGGGTGAACAGAGGAGAACTCCTGATGTACAGAGGGGCTGGCTGGGGACACCCCATCCTTCCCCAGTCCCATGTCACAGTGTCCATGGGACCAACTGCTTTCAGCACAGGTTGTTGCTTGTAAACACACACACAATGGTGTGTATGTATATATACATATATATAAATATATGTATGTATATACACACACCTGAGAACCACTCATTTTCTGAGTTATATATATGTGTATATATATATATATACATATATATAAATATATGTATGTATATACACACACCTGAGAACCACTCATTTTCTGGGCTGAGATTTTGCTTTCTAGTGTGAAAGTCTGATTTTGAGTAATTTTTTTTTTATTTTATTTCTCCTTTCTCCCCCTAGTATCCTGTGATGAAACTAAAGAACTACAAGAGTGAAACTCCGACTAAAATCTAACTTTAGGCGACAGATTAAGTTAAAATCACGAGGGTGTAAGAATTACCAGACTGAGATTTTTTTTTTCCTGCCTGTGCTCCATTTAAGGGAACTTGATTAAAGACAGGATTAAAACGCTCCATAGCCATCGCTGCGTGCAGCGACTGCGAAGGCGGGGTAGGCTTCGTAGGCTGCGTACGTCGCTAGATCTTGTCCCATAGTCACCGCTTGTTTGAGCTGGGTGGCTGCGACAGTTGCGGCTGCATTAGCAATGGTATATCCTGCAGTGGAAGGGAGGGAAAAAAATGCAGATTAATGAAAACATGTTCAAAACTCACCATCGCCCGAGTGTTTTTGATGGCAAGACTTTGCTGTCGATGGGAATGACATAGGGAGCAATGGGTTTGTTAATGGGAATAATCTAATTAAATTAAATAGGTCATTTCTGGCATGTTTTTTCTCCATGTTAAAGGTAATAAAAAGAAGCTGGAAAAGTACTGCTTTTTCTCACCTATTATTTGTTAAACACACTACTTGAAAAATGCCCCTCTCTGTTGAATATTTTTTCCTTAGGCTGCGATTATTTCTGAGCTAAGAGGGTGTTAATGGTGCTCTGTACACGTCCCCCAGTGCATGACGTGAGGAGGGCAAGAAAATGAGGTAATATAGAGGAAATCTGGGCAGGTTTCATAGGGAAAATATGGCTCCAATACCTTTCACAGTCAAAATACATAAAATTCAGGACAGCCACATCAGAGAGCAGGGAAAGTCTCTCTATGCAACATCGAGGAGAAAATATTTAGTAAACTGGATTTTTTTTCCCCATCAGTTTCTAATGGAAAATGTGGTTTCAACACTTCAAAATTTTCCATGGGAAAATGTTAGCTTTGCTGATTTAAAATGAATCACTGGGAAAACAAACATCGTTTGGGGCTGGTTTGTCTGAAAGCAGGGGATAGCAGCTTTTTGACCAGACCACAATATTTTGTTGTGAAAGAATGGAATTAAGACAAAGCCCAAATTGGGGAAGAGCAACTGGGGAACGATTGGCTCTGCTGGACCAGGCTCTGCTGACAAACTACATCTCCCAGGGTTCAAAATCTCCGACTGACCAGCTGGGCAAGGGGAACAACTCAATGTCAGTCAGAGCCGAGGTCTTCTCAGTGTGGGGAATGGAGATATTGGGCAACACTGGGAGCACATTGTCTCGTTGGAGGAGTCACCTTGGGGGAAAACATGAGAAATTTGCTGTAATTTGAGTATTGTGGCTGCTCAAAGTATCTTCTTTGCATTAGCAAAGCAAGGTGTAACCTTTCAACTAGGAATTGAGAAATACATCATTTAAAGAGTATCTGCCACCATCATAAGAAAAATGAGCTGCTACCTGGGCGGGGCCTGAGCTGAGCTGGACTTCAGCAAGCCCTGATCAAGGACCAGTGTGTGTTGCAAGCAGAAAGTTTAATGTATGTCAATTTGTTGAGTTTCCAAGACAAATAAATAAGGGTGGATGAAAGAAAAAGGAGAGATTATAATTAAGCAGTAAGTGGAAACTGAATTCAATAAAGATCCCATTTGGTTTCCATGCTGCGGAAGCCTGCACAAACCCAGACAAATTGATTTTTCTGTGGCTTTTGCGGACTCTTGTGGCAGGAAGCCGGATAGATTGTTTTTTTTTTTTTTTTAAATCCATCCTTGAGACACTCCAAACAACTCAATAGTACTGACTAATGCATTCCTCATGTGCAGTTTGGCATGCGTTGCTCCCACTACATCAGAATCACGGTCACGCTGGAGAGCACAGTAAATGTAATGCCTGTGAGCTGGATTCCTGCTCCCAGCCTGTGTTTTCCATGACTTCCCAAGATGTTTTGGGCATTTTCAAAAGCTGTTGAGTATGAATTCCCCAACTGGGAAAAAAACCTTCCGGGGGTGGTGGGAGCGTGGTGAGAGCTGGGATCAGATCCTAACTTTCACGGTGGCANAAGTCTTGTGAGGAGTGGCTGGGGGAGCTGGGGGTGTTCAGCCTGGAGAAAAGGAGGCTGAGGGGAGACCTTCTTGCTCTCTACAACTCCCTGAAAGGAGGGTGTAGAGAGGTGGGGGTCCGTCTTTTCTCCCAAGTAACAGGTGATGGGAGAAGAGGAAACGGCCTCAAGTTGCACCAGGGGAGATTTAGATTGGATATTAGGAAAAAATTTTACACTGAAAGGGTTATTAAGCATTGGAACAGGCTGCCCATGGAGGTGGTTGAGGCACCATCCCTGGAGGTACTTAAAAGACAAGTAGACATAGAGCTTAGAGATATAGTTTAGTGATGTTTTTTGTCAGAATTAGGTTGATGGTTGGACTAGGTGATCTGAAAGATCCCTTCCAACCTAGGCAATTCTATGATTCTATGATTTCTTTGGCAGATGAAATCAAAAGTGTTGGTTCAAAAACAGCTGGGAGTGCTGGGGGAGGATGAATGGACCATGAATCAATCAACCATTCATCTTTGCAGTGGGGAAGATCTACACCATCCTGGGTGGCATCAGCCAGACTGCAGCCAGGAAGGATCATCAGGTATGCCAATTCTGGATCCTGCAACCTATCAGGGGCTCCTAGTTGAAGGGAGGCATCCACAAACTGGAAGGAGGTGCATACCTGGGATGGGGCCCAAGCAGTGGTGGATTCCCATCCTTGGACCAACTCGCCCGCACATGGCCTCAGGCAACCTGCTGCATCTGCAGCACTGACCCTGCTGGGGGCAGGGTTGGACCAGAGACACCCCCCCCAGCCCTGGTGCCCCCAGCCTGAGATGCTCTATGGTACGTACACCGTAATTTGGGTAGTCCTGATATAGAGATAAATTACCATATAGGCAATAAAGACGCCACACACATAAGTAACACAAGTCAAGATAGAGGTGTGTGTGGGAGCACAGCCAGGCTGTCCTCAGTGGCCAGAAATGGGTTCATTCTTGACATCCTCAGGGAAGCAGCAGGAAAAATAAGATTCCTGGAGACCTTTGCTGTACAGACCTTCCCATACCTGGAAAAGCTGGGGCTGCAGGAGGCACCTCTGCTCCTTCCGTGGGAATCCCCAGCGTCTGAAGGGTGTATTCTGCTGCGTAGGTTTTGGCTTCATCGATATAGGCACTGAGCTTAGGTGGTGTGAAGGGATGTCTGTGAGTACAGCAAAATGTTAGCTTGTTTCTGTTTTTTTTTTTTGCTCTAGGACTTTCCTGCAAGATGTTTTGATCCACTCATTGATGGCATCATCCCACATATCAAATGGAAACATTATTTTACTGTGCTGATGCATTAACAAAAATACTCTCCTCACAGTAGTCCGGTTACTTTGCTGAGTTTATCAGCCCTATCATTTTGGACACAACGTCGTGTCAGAGCACGTCGTGCATTTTCAGTCCAAAAGAAAGCCTGCTGAAGTCTGGATTTTTCTTTAAAATACACAGCAAACAATGTTTTAGGCCAGAAATGTTTAGAATCATATTTGGAGCTGAATTGTCAGCATGTTCCTTCAAGCTGCTTTCTTTTTCCCACAAGAGCTATCGTATGCTTTATTTTTGTACTAAAAAGCACCCTTTTGCCTGATTATTTCTGGCTTTCTCTAATCTTTGCACCACCAGAGAGAGCGCACCAATCATGGTAGACATCACTATCAGTCTATTTTAGTTTGTGGATGTTTTTCTCCCTTATATATATATATATAAACAGAAATAGAGACCTGTGCAATTGTATTTTGAGGAGATATGCTAGATAAAAAGCAATTAAAAAAAAAATCCTAAATCCCAGAAAACCTCAATAGTTACATACATGGTGGGATTCTGGCTGGCAAGGGCAGGGATGGTGATTTTGTATAGGAAGAGCTGTCTTTGGTCTTGGCCAATTGCAGAGTGGAGCTGGTAAACAGGTTGTCCCCAGTTGTTTTTCTGGCAGATTTCTTCTAAGATCTAGAAGGGAGAAAAAGGATTTTTGCTCAGGTTAGTTGCTGTGCAATAGCCTTCTCGCCCAGCTCCAGCCCCTGCACTGGTCAGCTTCCTTCCCTCCAAAGGGTTTTCAGGGGTGTCGTGGCAGCTTCCTCAAGGCTTAGCAAAAGAAACATAAAATAAATGGCTGACAGGATACTACATTCACTTTGAAGTATAGGATTCATCTGTTTTTTTATATTTTAAAAACCTGTGTAATTCCTGAAGTTAATTACTACCCCATTAAATTGTACATCTTTGTCCTTTTGCTGATTAGCTGTTTTATTCTGTTATTGGTGTGGTTTTCTTTGAATTCTCCCCAAAAACTCTATCTATGCACTTCTGTTTAACAGTGCTAAAACACTAGGGTTGCATTCATCTTCACTGCTCTGTTACCTCCCTGGCTTAGTGGTTTACAGTGCATGAAAACTCCAAATAGTCTTTTTTTAAAAAAAAAGGAAAAAAGAAAAAAGGCAGTGTTTCCATCCAATTAATTATACAGGCTTCAATAGGCGATTTCTGCTTCTAGTTTGAAAGAGAAATGCTGAACTACGTTGCCCCCAGCCTTAGCACAGCTTATTCCATGGTAATTGGGAATCACTGTCCAGAAATCCTGTTGCTTTGGCTTTGGGGTTTTTTTGTTGGTTTTTTTTTTAACCCACTGTATATGTGCTGTCCCAAATGGGTTTGAACACAGCATGGTGTTCCCCTGCCTCCCTGTGAGTAGTGCTTGGACCAGTTATTTTTTTCAAGTAGCTCCACCAGATCTGACACTCAACTGGGAAGATGTTGGGTCTTGGGGCTTTATGGCACTGGCCACGCTGCCAGCTGGGTTGGATCCAAGACCCTTGGGTGCCTCCAACCTGTGTCTTTCTGTGGTCTACCTTATCTAAAAATTACACTTAATTTTATTTAAAATTAAAGCGTAACGTTTAAATGTCAGTGCTGCTTTTGATTTTGTAATCATAGCTCCAACTGCAGTTTAGCACTTCGTAGTGTAAATAGACTAGTTCATTACATTTTTGACTATAGCAACACTTGTTCCCTGCTGTCCCAACACCTTTATATGGATGTCAGTTTTATAATGTTACACCAACATTTAAATCCTCAATAAGGCAGATCTACTTATTAACACCGGGCATCCCAGCTAGGCAATGGCAACGAAATCCATCATTGAAAGATGCCGTTGAAACAGTCTCAGTGCAACAGATGGGGAAGCTGGCCAAGTTGCCAGGTATTAATGAGGCTGTCCTATTAATAAGGATGTCATGAAGCAAGCTATAGCTGTTTAAGACCTGCTGTTTTAAAATAGTAGCAGTGGGGGGATTAGGGAGCTCAGCTGCTGGGGAAGTGTGCCCCAAAAAAACAGTGTTGCAAGGGCCTGGCGCTATTACTGCACTGTTTGAAATACAGGCAGTGATGGTTTGGCATGGCTGGGAAGAGGAAAAAATGAATTTCACTTGCCCTAAGGTGGTGCGGCACCGCTCAGGCTATTTCACCCCTCTTATAAGCTGACAAAATAGAGTAAGGGGACTGTGAAATTTTGCAGAGGGGGGAAAAAAACCCACTTTCCAGTTTTCTGGGGGAGAAAAGGATGTTTTCATACACTTTGGCAAACCAGATGCTGTGGCAATTGAAGCATTAATAGGCAAAGATGTGCTTCAAAATTCAGGGTGAAGTTAGTTTCTCATGTTGCTTTGGATGATGTAAGGGGAAAGGAGTTGCTATAAGAGCCAGACCCTCAGAAACTCGGGGAATTTGTTCTGGGTTTGTTCTCCTCAGCCCTCATCCATCCAGCTGGATCCCAGTCCCGCACGCACAACCACATCAAAAGCCTCCTTGAGCAATCAGAGTTTCTGTGCTGGGCTGGGTTGTGCAGGCAGTCAACACCTTTTTCCCCATAAATGATTTTAAAATGTACATTATTTTCCTATATATGTGCATTTGTTCCTTGGTAGAGCCCCAAGTGAGGCATCCTGTTTATCAAACCCATTTTGGGTGAGAATTTCTTTACCCTCAGTGCTTTTATGGGGCGACTCCCATAGCTGGATTTCATCTTACACCCATGGGTGCTTATGAAAGCTCCCCTCCGAGGGAGAGCAGACACCGCTCTCCAGCGAGGGGGGTAGGTATTGCAAGATGTAACTAGTAATATTTTATTTTTTTTAATGTCTTTTTGAGATGCAAGAATGGATTTAGTTATCAGTCCCCAGTGTGGATTCAAGCAGGGGGCCGTTTTCCCGAAAGCATTTTGGGCAAAGACAACCTCTGGCCAGGATATTGACTCTCATTTTCATGCACATACCTGAGGAGCGAGTTTGATCCCTTGGGGCTTTAGTGTGATGTGGTTCATCGGCGTGAGCTCCATTCCTGGCAAGAGGTCGTAGAGTTTATCCTCTCCCCTCTTTTCTCCTTTGAGCTGGTATCCGCGCCCCAGGCCCGTGTACGCCAGGTAGCCACGACCTCCCAGTCCTCTAACTCCCGCAGCCCCTACAGGTACATTCATGTAAATTTCTAGGAATGTAAGAAGGCATTAAACCGAATCAAATCACCGGAAAAATTACCCTGATTCTCGCTGAAATGGAAAAGTTAGCCCCACTCACTGGGTTTGGGAAGAAGATGGGCAGGAACCTACCATAGCCTGCTGCTGGGAAAACCCAGGGTCAACATTGACACCCTTTCTTTTTGGGCTCATATGCTTGGACAGGTGAGGTTTTTTGGGGGGAAGCCCTGCTTGTTTCTGACCCAGTTTCTATCTTCTCTGATCATTTTTGATTTTGTGGCATCTTTCTACCCAGAAAGGCAGAAAGGGGACATCTGATATCGCTTGCTACCCACCAGTGTAATTTCACTGTCTTGAAGAATTCAGAGTTTATACATTGCTTATATGAACTAAAAGACTTTTCCCCGCCCCCGCATTGTGCTTCTATTTTTCCTCAGGGAGCCCTAGTTGGGAGTCTGGGGAGACTGTAAGGCAAGAGAAGGCTGGTGGGTTATCACATCTGCACCTTTCGCAATGCAACCTTCATAGAAACTTGTTTCACCTGTGCAGGCAAAAACATGGGGGGCAGCATGGGAAATTCCTGCTCCCCTGTCCCCTTCCTTGGGAAGGGGGAAAAATTCACCAGCACAGTCCTTGCCAGCCCTACCAGGGTGCCACACGGGGTCCCAGCCTGCCGTGGGACCTGGCCGCGGGCTTGGGGACACAAGCTGACTGCCACAGGCATCATCTTTGGAAGGAAGATCAAATGGGCAGATTTATTTATTTTTTTGCTAACCCCCCAAGCTTACTTCTGCACTTACCAAATGATGACTGCAACAATATTTAATTTGGGGGTACCTGAGCCTCGGAATTTTATTTGGTTCCAGGTGCGGTCACCCAAGATCAAAGGCAGAGCCCCAGCAGCTTTCAGAAATACTCTGTTTTCATAGGCTGCTTATTATTAGGTTAATGATCCCCCCCAAAAAGGAGTCCACCTCCCAAGGCTCACAATTAATGGCCTTCTTGATTTCAGTGCTGGTTCCCTACCCTGCATCAGGGCAACGTGACCTCCTTGGGAAACTCCATGGCTTTGGGTCAGAAAACACCAGCACTGGAAATACTTTCCCTGTGACCTTCAAAGCGAAGTGGAAACACAGTGGAGAGCTGTGCTGGTGGCTGGTTGAGGGAGTTGGCTCTGAAGGGAGGGAAAAGAAAACTGTTTTATTTGGTCTTCCCTGCTGGGGCAAAACCAGGAGGATTGGTGTTTATTTACGCTGGATCGAGGGCAATCTGGAAGCTCTTTCAGGCTTGCTCTGGGAAAATGGTTATTTTTTTTATGCCCAGCTTAGTCTGCTGGAAGATCGCTGCACCTTTAGGAAGGACAGAGTCTAAAAACTGTGTTTTCCATCTCTCTCTGAAAGCGGTCCAAAATCGAGAGCAAAGCCAATGCCCTCAACACGAGTCTAGGGAGGAGCCACCCAAGCCCCGGAGGAGATATTTTGCTAGAGCTGAGTATTGGCGTGACAGGAGTTACCTCGGATGGACGGGGGCCGGATGATGCTCCTGTTGCTGAGCCCCTTGGTGGCAGGGAAGTGGAGGTTGGGAATAGCTGCATAGGCTTGGGGTGCATAGAAAACTGGGGCACCCAGGTAGGCGGTGGCGGGGTCGTACACATGTCCGAAGGCGTAGGTGTATTCTCCTTGCAGCATGGTACCTCTGCCGCCTGTGCCCCGGGTGTATCTGACGTAGCTGTCCTTGTCAACGGGTTTGGCTAATGTCACCTCAATCGGGGACCCATCCAGCACCTTCATGCCAGAGTGGTGTGGAGAGAGCACGGGAGAAGCACAGGTTAAGTCTCCAAAATGCATGGGAATTATCCTTCCTGGGGAGGCATTTTCCCCACATAGTTTGCTAATGGGATGGGAAGATGGAGAAAACCACCCAAAAAAAGCCAAAATCTCCCTCCCACAGGTGGAAGAAGGCACTGGCTGGGTGAAGGCTTAATGTGTTGAGAGCACCCAGCCCTGACCCCAGCCGGGAGAGGCTCCATAACCAAATCAGCCTAGTTGCGAAGCCTTCAAAAGGCTTCGCTTCCCTGCAAAGCAGCATGTAAATCAGTGAGATTATACGTGCTCCTATGGAGAATAGCGATAGCACTAGAAATAGGAGCGGCGTTAACACCTCTTTGGGAACAGCTCTTGCATTACAGTGCCGTGAATTACATGTAGTGCAAGAAGTACTAAATACAGCAACCTTCTTGCAAATCCGCATCTGAATTTGGAGCAGATGTTTTGGGTTGACCTTGTTTGTCCTGATTTGCCATTCACATGCTGTCCTGTGAGTGTTTTTGTTGGCAGACGTGGAAAAAGGATGTGAATGTGAGCCAAGGGAGCTCGTAACCCCTTGTTTGCGAGTCCTTGTTTTGGCTTTGCTCTGCTTTTTGTTTTTTTCTGAGCAGCGAGCTACACTCTGAGCTGGGCAAACATTTAGCACAAATGCGAGAAGCAAGAAGCCAAAATGAACAGTTTGTGTACATCAGAGCTGCTGAAAGGCGAATTCAGGGGTATAAAAAGCAGCCTGCAAGGAGAAAATAGGGCTAACACCTTCAGGATGTTTCTTTAGCTAATAAACCAGACAGCTTTGTTTCAGTTGTGTATAATACACTGCACATAAGCCCCGCGAATTAGCATTTACAGCAGCTTTACCTTCCCATTCAAGGCTTTCATAGCTTCCACCGCATGTTCTCTTTTATTGAAGTGCACAAAGGCGTAGTCTCGAATTTTCTTTACTCTCTCTACCGCACCTGCAGAAAACGTTGAAATATTAGTTGGAAATGGGTATTAGTTGGAAAACACAGATCTGAAAGAGCAACTGAGTTGGGTTATGAGCACTTGGAGAACAAATCCTGATCAAAGGTAAAAGAACAAGAGGACAGTGTCTTCTTACCTCTCAGGATGTATATGCCATGAGAAAGTAAATATATAATGGTTGTAGAATTTCAAGGCAAACTGGAAGTATTTGGGATCAGACACCAGTAAGTTTCCCCTTAAACTGCAGTGGTTTTCTCCTGTCCAAAATGCTCTGTTGGACACTACCTTTGGTCTTTTGTCTCCCTTTTGTGACAGAGCACAAAGACCAGATGGCCGAGTAGGACATGTAACAGCCCAAGGTTTGGTGATCTACAGGTAATGTCACCATGTGATCGCCATCTCCGTGGTTTCGTACTTCCATCATACATGTTACTCAAGGGCAGCTTGAGAAAAGGTGATGCTTCTGCCATAAAACAAGGAGGATTTTCTCTTAACCATTGACTCAGGATGTTCAGCAAGAACAAGCACCCAGTCGTGGGGATGAGTTGGGACCGATGGGGCAGCACATTTGGCCCTAAGAAACATCCTTTCCTGCATGAGTGGGGCATCCCTGGGATGCCGCCCCAGGTGGTGAGGGATTCCCATCCCCAGGGATGCCCTGACTTGCCTGGACATAGCCCCGATCAGTCTGCTGCAGCTGCCATGTTGGCACTGTTGGGAGCAGGGTTGGGCTGGAGATCTCCATCCTGGTGCCTCCAGCCCAAATCTTTCTTACACCTCTGTGATTACCCCAAATAATTCAAATGTAAACAGCTTCTTGTTCTTCTCTTCTACATCCATCCTCTACACCTTTCCCTTTCCCTAGTCAGCTGCTCTGCCGCCGGGAACTTCTCTAGCACCGAGATACTAAGCACTAATAAGTTTGTCTCCAAAATAACCACACTGGTCCCATTCCCTGTGGTCACAAGCTTTAGACATCTGCCTTTCCTTCTCTAATTGTTCGTCTTCCCCGCTCCTGTGGGTTGGGAATCACATCGTCAACCACCGAAACTATAACACCCCCAAACATATCCTTTAGAAATATATGCTGAACGACTCTTCTGTTGGCTTCTTACCCTTTAAAGCTGAACAGGTGCACAGGGAAATGTCATATAGCCACAAAAAGCACTTACTTAAATAACTGCAGGAGAAAATATATTTCTTTGGAGTTCAGGGGGAGTCATTAGGAGCTCCAGCGGGCTAAATGAAGCCTGTCCCAGCCTATAACCTGAGCAGCCTGCACGTCTTCAAAATGACACCAGAACAGTAAGTAGCACTTTGTGTCCTTCTGGGATTGGAGAGTGATTTTCTAAGCCCAAAGTTATGGGAGTTATATGCTGATGCCTTGTTTACAAGTCAAGGCTTTAATGAACTCTCTGTGTTTTGAAAATCCCCCTTCTGCCTCCTTGAGAGCGCGCTTTGTTACTGATCCTTGCCTGAGCCAAAAATCCTGCTCTTCCCTGCTTCTGCCTCTGATGGGGAAAAGCAATGTGATACCCACCCTTGGGTCACCTCCATGTAGAGACTGTCCGTGTGACATTACAGGGGGAATATTGTCCCCTTCGGTACATTTGGAGAGCATGACCTTCCTGCTGGAAACTTTGCTAGGGATGAGGATTTTTGCCAAAATCTCTGGGGAGCAAGAGCAGGGCTTTTCAGTGACACAAGTGATGCATATCTCTACAGAAGTCATCAGGCACTGAATTTGGCACAGGATTAAGGGGTGATACTTGTACTATATTACAACTTGAGAGGCAAAAGCAGCATTCCTGGTAGTGTCTGTGGAGCCTGTAGCGATGTGGTAATTGCTCTGCCATGGAGACTTCTGGATCTTAACTCCTCTCGTTAGGATCATTTTTTATTGGGTGACGACTTGTTGTCAAAAGAGGTTCTTAATGGCCTGGATCAAATGTACACTTCAGGCAAATAGCACTGAAATGCGGTGCAATGAATAAGGCAGATAACCAAGGAGAAGTGAATCATTTCAGACCCTTGCTGACTTTTTTGGTTGTAATTTCACTGTAACTTAGACTGCATTTGCTCTCCTCAAAGCTCAGGTTTTGCTGCTCTGATGTACTTTTTTGTGAAAGCATGGCACACAGAATGTTATGCCTGATTTTATCCACAATAAATAAAGCTGTCCATTTAAAAAAATAAGAAGAATTTCCGGCACGAGAAGTAAAATGCTAAAGCGATGAAAGGAAAATTAAAGATGATACAGGCCTTCCGTTGTTGTACTAGAAAACTTCTTTTAGGAGCAAAGCGGATGACTGTTACCAAAGTGTCAAAGGGGCATAAATGTGTTTCTGGGAAGTGCAAGCAGTTCAACGTTCAGGAGCAAAACTAGGTAAATAAAAGGAGGAAACAGTTGTGGGATGATACATATTTAACTCGGGTAAAATGGGATCTCTAGCAGCTTGATGGTGGCTGTATTAGTATTAGTATTTATTAGTATTAGTATTAGCCAGAAACACTAGAAGGACAGAAAAGGCACCTCATAAAGACCTTTGCATCTCAACCTAGTACAAAAAAAGAAATGCATAGAGCAGAAATGAAAAGTTAGTGAAGGAAAAATGGAACTCTGTAGTGTATTTTAAAAAATTAATAGAAGGAAGTTAATAGGAACAGGATGAAAGGGGATTTCACATAGCCAAGCATAAGTTACTAATGCCTGATGGACTGTGTGGCTTGGAGAGCTGCAGAAATGGGTTATTTTTACTTTGTTGTTTTTGGGTGGAATTTCCTAAAGCTGGAGCAACTCAGAAGTAAAATCTTTGAAAGCCATTAGGATTTTTATTCCCAACAAACTTACTGGCTTTTTGAAAAATCTCACCCTAAGGCATGCAATATACACGACAAAGGAATACCATCATATTCTGTGTTAAATAATAAGCACTGATTATTCACAAATTTACAAAAGAATGCGGGGTATTTTTGTATGAGAATGATAGAATTCAGAATCTAGTCAGATTAGATAAAAAGTGTTTGTATTAAACCACTCTATTTCTATCATCAGCCCTTGCCATGGATGAAGAATGCTGAAATCACCCAGCTGTTTCACCAACTCTCTCTTTTTAAGGAAGACCAAAATGATTCAAAATACTTTTTATGACTCAGGCATTCCCATGCAGCATTTTGGATCTCTTCCAGTTGCCAATCATCCTAAAAAGGTTAGTAGTGTTGTTAGCTGGAAATTAAGCAGCCCTTAATGGGATGACATGATGTGCATGTTGGGTGGAAGCCTTTAGCCTAATGACAATTTTTGTGGCATTACACATGCACATTTTACAGTGGAAAAAACAGTTATTTTTATCTCTTCCTTTGGTATTTTATGAATGGAGAAATATTTCCATTTGCAGTAGCAGTACTTGTTTAGGAGCTACCGTTTCAATGGGTTCCTACCTGGTTTGATGTTGTTGAACTCCTTTTCTATGGTCTCTTCAGTGGTCGAGAGCATGAGGTTCCTCACGTAAAGAATTTTTACCGATGACATGGTGTCTTCATCCACCTCCACTTCTGGTTCTGCCCAGTCAACAGCGATAGGGTGGCCCCACAACTGGATCCTTCCTTTAAAGGGATTGGCATAGTCAGTGTCAAAGAGGCTTTGGTTCCTCTCAGTTCTGCTCAGAGACTATTTCACAAGCAGTATGAACAGGAGAATAGGCCAATTCTACAAATAGGGCTGAGATAAGCCTTTCTAGCTCCAAGCACGGCTGCTTCGTTAGCTCATTTCCAAAAGCAGATGGTCACACTTTCAGCATGCTCCCGCTAATACCTTGCAGAAATGCAGCGTCCAGAATTAAAGAAATGAAAATATGGCATGATTCACGAACGTCTGCGTTCCCTGGAGTGCTCTCTAAAGGGAAATATTTCAATGAACTTATAAAGATCCCTCTTGGCTGCAAAGGTTTCATTCCCTAGATAATAGGAGAGGGATCCAGAAGTCCTAGCTGAATGAAATGCAATAGTAAAAGCAAGAATGTCTCTGTGTGCAAGTATTTGAAGTTGTGTGGTCCCTGCTGGGTGAAGGTGCAGCAGAAGTAGTAGAAAGGAGGGACACAAAAAGTAATGAGGCATAAAACAGGGTGTGGAGGAGAAGCCCATGGGCTCTGTAAACACTGGAACAAGCTGCTGAGGGGCAGAGAATAAAAAGAGTTAATAAAGAGGTAGTTAAAGGCGATGGTGTTGCCAAGTTATCACGCTGAGGTCCGTAATCATTTGCTTTGAGTAACCTGATTTGTTAAGTAATTGATTAGTCAATTAGTGATGTTTAATATGTAATGAAAACTGACTACCACAGCCTTGTCTCAAAGCTGTGGGAATCACAGTGATGAGCGGCAGGACACCAGGTAATGCAGAGGGACCTCTATGTAGTGGTGGTTTCTTCACCTCCTGTCTTCAGACGGCAACGATACTTTCTTCCTCCTCTTTTTCTTCCCTGTCCCTTCTGCACATCTTGCAGGGAGATCTTCCTCCCTTTTCAGGAGTGGTTGAAATCTGGCTACCCACAAATAGCTAGAGCCCCAAATTTCACGTGCTCTATCTGTGGCCCACTTTTTCTCCAGCAATTTTAATCAGCCCAGCAGCTAGTTCTTTGGATGTACAGTAGGGACCATTTTCTGTCTTAGCAGCATGGTAAGTGCTAGATATTCCTTCTAAATAATGAAATAAAATGTCTGCCTCTTCTGCAAATGTCCCCCAAAGAGTAAGTGGATCTTTCTGTGGTTTTTCTTTCTTTCTCTCTGATCTTTATGACATAAAGATTGGGTCCTCCTAGGCCTTAATTATGCACTAAAACATGGAAGAAACCCAAGGCTGCCTATGCTGGTAGAGGGGAAATGAGAATCCTGCAAAACATTTTTGGAGAAATCTGAAACAAGGCATCCTATCTTGCATCTCCACTTGGATAACCCATCTCAGATGGGATACAAGCTCCAAAATACATAAAATTAGAGGGTGAGGGTAGAATTTGGAGACCTGTTTTTCTACATTGGAAGTGAAAATTAACAAACTAAATGGAAAGAGGCTGCTCCCTGCTATGAAGGCTCATGAATGAGCCGGGATTTGCGGAGTGAGGTTGAGCTGATATTCAGCTTTCAGCACTGCCCAGTCTGACTCGGGCTGTTAGTGACCAGAAATAGAAAGATGGCTGCTAATGGCAGCCAGCTGAAATGAAAGACCGTGTACCTCTTTCTGAATTACCATTTTCTGTTCAATAGTGGAAATAATGACCTGGCTGACTTGCAGCAAGGAGCTAAGCTTGGTGCCTGCACTATCCTCTTGCTAAAACCCAGTCTTCCTCCACCTTGTTTAACCAGGAGACAGGACAAAGTTTTCATATAAAGCATCTTTCCTTTTGAGCATTTCTGTCTCTTCTACAAAGCTCCCTCAAAAGAGCAGCGAGGTTCAGAGTAAAGGAAGCGTCTTGATAATGATATTCAGTCTCACATTCATCCAATGCATCAGCTGGAGACACATTCAGTTCTGGCTTGAAACTTTTTTCAAGTTCCTCCCGTATGTTTGCAACATCAGAAGACTCTGGCTCCTGCTCAGGCCTTTGAAATTCCCCAAACTGTTTACTGAGAGGTCCCTAAATTGGAAATCACTAGCACTTTGCACATGTCTGTTCAGGGCTATGTGCTCGTTCCCATCTGTCTCACTGGCTTTGCTCAGGATTTCAAGTGCTCTGCTCCCTCAAGGCTGCCGTTGGCGGCTGTGGCTGCGCCTGCTCCTTCCTTCACTGTTGATATAGAAACCAAGAAAAAGTTGTGCTGAAGCACAGACTAACTGAATGTACTCCCCCGCCTAGAGAGATGCTAAACTGATGCAGAAAATGCAGAATAAAAGGAAAAATAGTGAGAGATATCCCACAATAGCTAAGTGTACTCAGTGCTCCCTTTTTTACCGTAAGAAAAAAGAATTAAAATGACTCCTGGTGTTTTACAGGCTGTCCTGTAGAAACAGTGAAAGAAGGCTGGTGGGTTAGGAAAAGTCTCAAAACAAGTTTATTGGATTCTTTCACCAGCAAGTGAGCTGGGTTCAATAAAGCAGTGCGGGAGATGCCGAGCATAAGATAGCATAAGAAAATTGGTGAAATCACTGCAAATGCACTTAATGTTAAGTGACTCCTTCATCTAACACCTGCCAAACTTCTCTCTGCTTCGCACTGGTCTTTGAATGTCCCCCAATGCTCAATTGCATAGACTTACTGTTTATATTGTTTAAATCCTAAAGCAGTTCCTCATTTGAAATTTTCTTCCCACACGGAAAATATCCATTTTCAGGAACATCCTCAGTGTATTGTCAAGGCTGAATATGTTCTTGGAAGCTTTCCTGAGTGATGGTCTCTGAGAGGCCATAAATGAGGCTATATTTTATGTATAACCCAAGATAACCACAGGATAATACATATCCAATAATAGAGCTATATGGATACACACAGCTAAATGCAGCTCTATTTTTAATACATTCAAGCTCCTAAATAAAGAGCATGGATAATGAGCATGGTGCTAAATAGGATGTGTAGTGAATCGTCCACCCTGCACCCCAGAGCTGGGGGCACTCCATTGGCCAGCCATGGTGTATTGGGGTCCCTCCTTGTTCTGGGTGTCTCTAGCAGCCGAGAGGAGAAAACCTAGCAGCATTCACTTCCTTGGGTACTGGGTCCTCTGGAGACTTCGGTCTCACTGCAGCGCAACATGTACATAGGTGACCCCAGAGATGAAGCCATCCCTACCACCCTCACCATCTGTACCAACCTGGGAGCAATTTTCTCCTGGCCATGGCTGCTGCCCGATGGCTTTCATATTCCACAAAAGCAAAACCCCGGTTTTTGGTTTTATCAGCTGCGCTCGGGTAGACAATGACGTCCACAACTCCGTCCGTGACTTTCTTCATCTCTGCTAAGATTTCCTCCCTCTTCTTCGTTTTGGGGATCCCCCCCACAAACAGGCGGCAGTTGTCCACACTGGCACAGACTCCGAGGAGACGCCCATTCCTGCGTATGAACAATATTGCTGGTTTGTCAGAAGTCAGGATCAGTTCTCAAAGAGAGGAAAAAATTAAAATAAAGCCCCCCTTTTGTCCCAAAACACAAGGTCAAACACAAGGCCTCCTGCCCCTGTGGCATATGTTGCTTGGGACATTCAGATGATCTTGCTCAATACAAGATCTAATGTGGAGGCTGCCACTGTTAAATTTGACATCAAAGTAAAGCATCACAGTTGAAATGAAGGACTTAAGATCAGAGGGAAACCAAAGCCAAATTTTGCTTTTGTTGCCTGGGATTCTCCCTTTTGCTCTTTGCAAAAACAGCTGCTAGCAGGCAACTGTACCTACCACCCATGGTCACAGTAGTGACTCTTGTGTTGCCACCAGTATAAGCCAGGATTTGTTGTGTCCTCCAGTGACTTGTAGCTTCCGAGTCACCATTGGGCCTCATACTGAGGTTTTGGGGAACGAAAATCCCTTGTCATGGGAAAGACATCATCTAGGGGCTTACTGATGCTAGCTGTTGTGCAGACCCCAAAGTAAAAATTTCCTTACACACACTTTGCTCACCTCTTTGTGGTCCAAGCACCTCTTGCAGGTCTTGAGAAGTTAAAAACTTCTTTAGAGGGGTCTTTGGAACAAGGGAAGTAAGCAGAGGAGGTGGAGGTGGATGAAGTCTGATCTTTAAGACCCTCCAGCCTCTGATACAAATCATGTTTCCAAGCCCTCCCTGTGTGCCTTGTGACCTGCTCATCCTTAGGGTTGCTAGTAAAGCAATTCACAACTCATCCTTTCTTTTTTTTCTTTTTTTAAAATGAAAGTCATAAAATCACCAGAATGGTTTATCTCAAAATGCTTCTAAGCAAAGGCATCTACTCATCCCACTTTGAACTGGAAAAAAAAATTAAACACAGTTGAAATCAAAACAAAACATCTTGATGGGCCCATATGTTGTTGATTTCTGGGTGTTTTGTTCCCAGTTTTTAGTCACAAACATGAAGGCTTTTTCTGTTCCTATCTATTAGGAAATGTAACTGTTTTGCCAGTTGGTTTCCATCCTATTTCACCATTTTTTGCAGCCGCTCTGCCTCCCAGAATGTATCTGCAGTATAGGTTACAAGAGAGACTGTGGATAGGAATAAATCAACAAAAAACAGCCCAGAGGGGAACATGAAATAAACAGCAACAGTTAGGCAAAAGTTAATTTGATCCAAAGCAAAATATTTTTTCCAATGTTCTGGTAGATCATTTTTTTTGTAAGGAAGAAATTTCCTCCAAAAGATTTTGGCTCTGAAGAGTCCTACATATTGCCTTTGTACTATGTCAAAAAGCAATGACTGCACAGGGAGACAGGTGATTTCCTCTTAAAGCTTAGGCATCTAAATAACCTAAATAAATAAAATATGCCTTACATAATAAAATAGATTAAAATATATGATTTAAAGTTGATGTGAAGGTGTTTGCCACTCTTACCTAATTTCATAATTATTCAGTTGTTTTATTGCATTCTTTGCCTCCTGTTTATTCGAGAAGGTCACAAAGGCATAGCCCCTGTTGTTGCCATTAAAGTCCATCATCATTCTCATTTCGTAGATTTTCCCAATCTGCAAATAGAAAGAAAAGTAATTCTGAAAGAGAAGTTTGGCAGCAAGGTGGGAGCTGTTTAAACAAGACTGGGTGCTTCCTTGAATATATCACATCAGAGCTCCACCAAGTCAAGGGTAGTCTGGGCCAAATCATCTCCAGTTCAGCCTTGAAATGCAGCTTTGTTCATCAATAACCTCTGCAATACAACTACCCACCATCAAGTCTTACTTTTTCACACAGTGGTATAAGTTCATCTTCAAAGAGGTCTCGGGGCAGTTTTCCAATAAAGATCTCACACCCCCTTTCCGGCGGAGGGCCATCCCAGCCAGGTGGTGGGCCTCCATATTTCCTCTGCCCATTTTCCTGCCATGGAGAAAAATAAAAGGATGGGTTAGTTGTAGATTTAAAATGTGGATGTAACCAACCCCTTCCCAGGGAATGACACTCTGGACACACTCCGTTACCAGTGGTAATGCCCTCCTTCCCTGCAAGGAGCAACTCTTTACAGACTCGTCAGAGATAACGTAGTGTGCATTGGCTACCCCACTGCCATATCTACTGAAAGGCTTTGATATCCCAGTTAGTATGCTGATGATGTGCTGGAGAAAGGTCTGATTCATACCTAGTAGAGTTTTGCTAAGGAACATGCACAAGTGTATGCTCTGCAACTCAATTGCTACTTCAGATGTCCAAGACAGACACAGTGAAAGACCTCCTTGGAAAATGTAGGTCTTCTTGGCTATGGGAGCTGAATCTCTGTAGAATGTGTGTTAGTTGCAGACTGTTTAATATAACACTTGCAAAATTTATAACTTGTCATGATTCTTCATCCAATCGTAAACATTTATTAGCAATGATATCGCCTCTTATTTTAGTAACTGATAGAGAGCTTCCAATACAGACCAAAGAAAAGATACCAGAAGGATCACATTTGAAAGCAGAAGGACTTTCCAAAAGCAGAAGGCATCTGGACCTCAGAAAGCGCTAGCATAGGTGGAAAACTGGGGATGAAGGCAGAAATTTGGAGAGAGACATGGACAGAGTGAAAGGGGCCAACCATGGAGCCCAAGGCATCATTGGCAGTAGGTGATACTGAAGCTGCTCAATGCCCTTGAAAAAAGATGTTTGTGCCAGCAGTTGGGCTTAGTGAAGAGGTAGTAATGCTTGGCACAAGGCGTGGTGAGGACCTGGGCTTAGAGATGGTCATAGAAAAATGGTGCACCCCAAAACCCACCCCTTCCTGCACCCAGGAGCGGTGAAGCCCTTTCTCTAACTGTGCCAGGCATTTCAGAGGGAGCCCAGCAGGAGAGGAGGTTTGGCCAGAGGAGATGACAGAAGAAGGCCCACAGGGGGCACAGAGGAGGACCATTGACGGTGGCAGGCCATGTGACAGACAAGAGATGACGCCTGCCTACCCAGGAGTTTCTTCAGGCATGAAGAAAGGCTTGACCCCGAATGATACTCAAAGATGTGAAGACCAGCCAATATTTCACCTTTTTGCTATGTTTTACCCAGGTGAGTGTGTCTCTGTTCTCCTCTCCCATTTTTAATCATCTTTCCTGTATTTTTCTCTTTCTCTCTTTTCTTTCTTTCTTTCTTTCTTTCTTTCTTTCTTTATTTATTTTTCTTTCTTTCTTTCTTTCTTTCTTTCTTTCTTTCTTTCTTTCTTTCTTTATTTATTTATTTATTTTTCTTTCTTTCTTTCTTTCTTTCTTTCTTTCTTTCTTTCTTTCTTTCTTTTTCTTTCTTTCTCTCTTTCTTTCTCTCTCCCTTTCTCTCTTTCTCTCTTTCTTTCTCTCTCCCTTTCTCTCTTTCTCTTTCTTCCTTTCTTTCTCCTTCTCTTTCTCTCTTTTTCTTTCCTTCCTTCCTTCCTTCC
The DNA here is from genome assembly GCA_013396915.1 of Stercorarius parasiticus. NCBI lineage: Eukaryota > Metazoa > Chordata > Aves > Charadriiformes > Stercorariidae > Stercorarius > Stercorarius parasiticus. Next base: position 74,203 of record VWZL01002832.1, on the reverse strand, counting down.
TTCCGTTCCTTCTGCCTCCTTCCTTTCTCCCCTTCCCTCTCCCTGCTGTCCTGCAGCAATGCCCTGCTCCCAGAGGGAGCTGGGACTCTGGTCATTTTTCTATTTTTATCTCTCTGATAATTTGTCTAGTAATTTCCCACTCTGTGATTATTCCAGGCAAGTGAATGCCCATTCGTCTGACTTAAGAGGAAGGCTTAAAGCACATAAGCAAACAAAGATCCTTGCAGGAAAATAAGAACATACCACAAGACCTTTCAGTTTTCCCAAGCCTCTAACAGGCCCTGGATTATCCATGCTCATTCCTGTTTTGTGAATGTTTTCAGCATAGTGGTGGAATCATGGGAACATTTGAATTTATGAATGAATTCTTATAACAAATCTAACAGGAAGACCATGAAGTTTCAGGCTATTTTTCTGCCCCTGGTTTGGCTGAACTGAGCACATTGCTGGCATGGCATTTTTCCATCTCTTGAGCTATTCAGCAGCTGAAGACAAAAAGTGATGGTTGTGTTTTGTGTTGTTGCGGTCATCTGCGATTTCCACTGGTGTGTCAGCTGGAAGAAGCTGATCACTTGTAGGAATGCTGAGCTCATCAAGGATGGTCTGAAAATGGCCAGAGGAGTCTTACTGTCCCACTTTAAGACAAGTGAGAGAGAATCAATCAAACAGTTCTCTTTTTTTTTCATTTTGTCAATGTATGTGGGAGGTGGTGTGTGAGGAGGCACAGCAAGACATAAAACCTTCCCTTAGTCTGCATTAGCTTTGTTTGTGACTTGAAGGCTGCATCTCAGCAAATTCATCTTGGCAAAGCATCTAGGGGGAAGGAGGACTTCATTGTCATCTTCACAAAGAAGAGAGACCCTGGCATGCATTGAGGAGGAAGGTGTTTGGCTGCACCAATAGATAGGTTAGAAGAAAAGCCCAAGGAGATGTGGAAAAGGAAATTAGGGGGGAAAAAAAATAAAAACAAAATGGTAAGCTTTGAGTGGAAAAGGTAAGGAGAAAAAAGATGTTGGGGGGTGTGTGGGTGCTGGGGCTTGAAATCTGTGGTTTAGAAATGAGCTATAGCCAGATGTGACAGTATGAAAAACCGAAGACCAGGATAAAGCAAGCCATAGTAAATATAAGACATAGAGAAGTTATTCATCTTCTGGGTCAGGTACAGCAGAAAGCCTCCTCAAGGGCAACAAACCCAGCTTCTGGTCTGGTTCTGGGGCGCACACAGGATTAAGGGCTATAGGAAAATGCTTTTTCCCAGGGGTCTTATTTTTTGCTTTGGGCTGTTGTGCCCTCTAGCGCTACACAAAGCAAGGCAAAGTTCAAGGCAGCCGCATGCCAAAACTTCACGGTTTTCAGTCACTTCTTCCAGGATGCAAGGTTGGTCATAATAGTACCCAATGCTTTTGAAAAATCAGCTTGTTTTGGTCATGCTGACTGAGAAAGTATTTTTCTGATGGCTTTTGAAGGACATGCCCAGTCTCCCTAATGCCCTAACCAGAGGAGGCTTTGTACTTGGAGACCTTGAAGACTAAACTGGGAACAAACCTTTGGTGTTTGGGCAGGTGAGGCACCTGCCTCACATGCACTTGTATGTGTGCAAGGATCTGTACAAAAGACAGATCTGGTGGTGACGTGTTGGACTGCCTACAGCCAACTCTGGACCTACGCTCTTCTGAAACTTTGTTTAGTGGATTTTCTTTGCTATGCTACCACTGCAGCCATGGCTTTGAGACAGCAATCCCAACCTTTCCCAACATTTAGCAATGTTCAGGGGTTTTTTTCCACCCTTATCATAATTTGGGCAAAGAATTCCCAGAGAAATAAGATCCCACTTCATAATAGACAGCATCTATCACACATAGCTATGTGCAGCACATACGTTAGAGAAAAACAGAGAGAAGAATGAGCAAGGAGCGCTTCATGTGTACAGATTTTCTGCTGAAGCCCCCACTATAACGCATCGCTTCAGGATGAAGCCAGACACTGCGCAGAAAAGGATGTGACTGCGAGTTCCTACCTGGATCAAATTATATCCCGTTCGCTGAATTAATGCACGGAGGGCGGCTTCTTTCTGTGTGCCGGTCAATCCATCCCCGGATTTGTGATTTGATTCCATTGTGAGTGATTACCAGCAAAAAATCAGGTTAATTAGGGGTGCTCACTGCAATCAAATTTAAGATAAATTAAATAAATTAACATGGCTAGGAGGAGAAAGTCCACCCTCCTGAGAAAGTTAACAGGATCATTCTTCCTAAATCAGTCATTTTGAGATAAAACCAAAACAAAACACCACAGATGGTGGAAAAAGCAAAAATATCCCCCTCTTACTTGTAGCATGAAAATAAACAACACTTAAACCCACAGTCAGATTTTTGGAGAGCAGCCCAGTGAGACGCAGAGGGACATTGTAACGTATCGGTGCGTGTGTCTTAGGAGGGAAGCACATGTAAGATGCCTAATCCTGTGCCGGGTACACAACAGCGAGCGCTTCGTGCCATTGCATCCTGCTGATGCTGGGAAAGGAACCTCGTACAAGCCGTGTCTGGTACTTTATGAGAAACAAGACTTAGGTCCAGATTTTGCCTATCGAGAACATTGGAAAACTTCAGGTCTGTATCTAGGTCCAGGACTGGGACAACCTTGGGTTCAGATGTTTTGATTCAGAGCTGTAGTTTTAGGTCATATCTAATTAAAGATGATTTTTTTTAAGTTTTGGGCTTGGGTTGAAAACACCATAAAGCTTGAATCCGAATCTGAATTGGGTTACGCACTGGCAAAGGGGCATTTATAAGGTGGACTTGCTGCCTATAATTTCAGGCTGCCCCATTTTTCCTGCACACTGAGCTTTGACCTTGTGCAAAAAACATTTGTATGAGCCAGGCATAGAAACAGGGTCTGCAGGTGCAACATTGAGCTTGAGGACTCGTGATGGTGGGCTGATGCTGAACACCAGCAAGAGTAAAACCAGTTGTCTCCTTGGGCTCTCATAGCCAGGGCATGTGCAGTGGGCTGGTAGGACCAAATCCTGTCATCCAAAATGATCATTTCTTTAAATTGCTTTCAATTTTACAAACGTTGAGGCAACAAAAGGTGATGATAACTCCCAGGCTTGCTCGGAGAGCAAACAGGACCAAAAGGATGGGGAAGGGCACGGGATGGTGGTGGAGACGCTGGATGGGGGAGAAGGGAAATCTGGAGGATCCAAAGGGGGAGACAGACAGGTGGAAGGAGGATGAATTGCCGTGGCTGCGCCCTGAGACGATGCCAAATCTTCGGGAGAGAACCCTAAACAATCTCACCGTACAGCAGGTCTTTCGGCGCACATAACATGAGCATTGCACGTAAAGAAATGCAGATAAAGAAGTGCAACACATATCGGACCAAGGCACATTTTCTGAGTGTGCCAAGATGCTGTGGAAATAACAGAAAAAGCCTTTTTCAATAACCGTCTGTTTAGCACAAAAATATTTTATTAGCACATGCCTCTTTTGGGGCTCATTGGGGGAAGACCTAAGGTTTGAGGCTGGCCACTTCGCCTTTGGACATTACTTGCTCTGTGCTCCTATATCTCTGTATCTTGGAAGACTTAAACAGGTGCTTTAAATTTAAATATATGGATTATTCTTAGTGACAAAATGGGGCACAAGCCCAGTTGTTTGGAGAATCTCAGCCTTGTGTCACTTGGGCTTTGCCACACTGAGCTCCAGAGGCCACGACTTAAATACTTGGAAATGGACACATCTCTGTAATGCCAGATTTTGGAACTATTTATTGCGAGGTTTGTGAGATGCTTCTGATTTTTTTTTTTTTTTGCCATGCTTCCAGGTTCTCTGGTGTTTTAATTACTATCAAGATGCAGCGGCTGAGAGACGGACTGTCCCATGCAATAGCTCTCTCCTGTCTCTAATTCCAAAATGAGTGTTTTCTGCAGCAACTGGAGCCCGACTATGGTTTTGGTTTTTTTGCCCTTGCTGAGGGTGGCAGCAAAAACCCGTCAATGCTCATGCATTCTGTGCCCGCCAACGCTCATGCTTTCTGTGCCCGCCAACTCCTCCGGAGCTGGGGTTCAGCACGGCATGGGGCAGGATCAGCACACTGCTGGGCAAAGGCAAGTTGGACACTCAAGAAGGAAAAACCGGTTGTTCAAAAAAACCCACTTAAAACCCAAATTGGTTTTGCATCCTCCCCTGCCTGGCCGGAGACACCCTATAGAGAAAAGCTGCAAATTTGTCCCCTTACATTTTGCTTTTGCTTCATCCTGGTTTCATCAGGGGTTTGAGCAACCACATTGCAGCACTGGGGTCAGTGCAAATTTGCACAGTACTCCTTGAGTCTCTGTTAGCCCTCGTAGCTGGACCATCCTAATGTACCCAAAGGCCAGCGCAGAGGCAAGGACAAAAAGGGACGGCCACGCTCTGCAGATATCTCTAATATTGACCACCTCGGGTTTCATAATTTTTTTTCTCTATCACGTGTATTGGTGCTTCCCGACGGGGAGGCCACTGCGGGTGCCGGAGCGCAGAGGCAGGCACATTGCCCCGCGCCGGCAGCATCTCCTCTCCCTGCCGGGAAAGTGGCTGGACTGCAGCCAGGCAAACCTCGGTGGCTTTCCATAGCGGCTGAGGTTTCCAGTCTGTCCCCAGACACGACCTAGATAGATGAGTAGTATAAGAGCCTTTTTTTCTCCCCCCTCTTCCCCCGCAAATTGCACTATGTCATGCTGCACTTCCCTTACAGGGTGGGTGTCTCAGCGGCTGCAGCTTTGGATGCATTTGCATGTGGAGCCTTATATGCCATACATCTCCACACCTCTCCTCCAGGGAGGAGCAATTTCCAGTAACATCTCACTCCAGGTGATGGTTTCACACTGAGCAGCAAGCACCAGCCGTGGGGCTGGGGGATGGATGGGAATAGGGCATCTCCCTGGCTGATGCATTTATAGCAGGAACAATATCCCTCTTTGGCTTCTGCCTTATTAGATAAGACCAGGCGAGCTCTTCTGGGCTCTTCTCGTAAGACATCCTGCAAATTGTTTAGGCTCTAGACCAGCATGTCTAGACGTTGATGTCCTCCAGGTTATGCTCAAGCAATCTGCTAGGAATAAGGGAGCAAGAGTGTTCAAGGTTGTGCAAGGTATTAATCACAGCCACGGCGAAATCTGGTGTTGGAGACTTCCACGCATTTTTGGGAAGTGCCAGAAAAATTGGTTGCCATGCTCTTGGGGTGTCTGTTAATGATGATCTGGCTTTAATCTGTGCCCAGTGCTTCCACACACCTCCGCCTTTGAAGAAAGCCCAGCTGGCCCCAAGGAAACAGCCCTTCCCCATGCGAGCAGTGGAGGATGCCCATCCCCAGCGATGCCCCGACTTCCCTGGACTGCGGCATCCTGCAGCCGCTCCAGCATTGGTCCTGCTGGAAGCGGGTCCAGATGGAGACCCCCACCCCAGGGTGCCTCCAGCCTGAATTACTCTGAGGGTCTCCACTCCTGATTCAGGAGGAGCATCAGAGGCAAGGGATGGACAACGCTGCACACTCAGGGCTTGGATGTGCACGTGGATGACACAATGCACCACCTGGGTCCGGTTTCATAGCACCACTATTAGAAATTAAGTCCCTCCTACTCATTATCAGCCCAAAGTCATTCACAGCTAATTTATAAGCCTCGTTGCTACAGAGCTTTCCTCCATCAGTTGGGTTTCCCTGGGATGGCAACAGAAATCACACTCCTCTTTTTAAAGAGGTATAAATCCCAACACAACAAATCCCAAGCACAGTAAAACAGAATTTCCAGCCCTTATAATTTCCAAGCACCTCTACACTCCCTGCTTCTCTCCCACCTCGCTTGACCTGAGGATGTCTAAACACCTTGTTGGACAGGGGACTATCCCACTTCCACCACCCAAGGGTCCATATTCATCAGTGCATCCAGACTATTTCCAGGATACAAGTCACAGTGGGATGTTTTATTTCTGAAACTGGTGAGATTTCAGCACTTTCCCCTTATTCCAGGCATCAGCCTCAGTCCTTGCAACGGTGCCAGTGTGCTGGGCTGTCTTTTTTAATCATTAAGTGTAAGGGAGGAGAACTGCTGTCATGGGACCCGGGGAAACATGATTACTTTCTCTTCTTCTTTGTTCCCTGGGCCATTAATCAATTAGCAAATCCACCTTCACAGGGGGAAAACTGCCCTTCCATGGCTGCTGTTGGAAAGTGTGAATGACTGCATCAAATTAAGGCAGTATTTTCAGCTGTATTAAAAAAACAACAAACCAACAATCATACTTAATAGAAATAATTGTTCTGGAATTCAGTCATTTTCAGGGGTTTGACCCTTAGATGGCTGCTCTTAATAATGACCATTATGCTAAAAAGAAAACAAAAAGGGGGGGAGAGGCTGCATTTTATTCAGATGTTTATATTGAAATTAGAACCTTCAGAGGTGCAGACTGCCCAGGTGTGTATCCTATTTCATCCTCATTTTTGACCAAATTTTTAACAATACTACCAAGTTATCATGGTCACAGAATCATGAAGCCCACACTGTTAGAAAAGGAAGGTATGGCTTTTACCTTAAATCAGAGCATCACTTGATTTGATTTTCCTGTCTCCACTGAATGCCCTCATTTATTTTAGGTTTCTGCTAAAGCTCTAAAACACCAAGGCAAGAAAATGTACTCTTATGCCTAGCAAACCCCATGTTGACAAGAAACAAAGTTAAAATACTCATTCACCTCTCCGTGACTACTTCTACACGTGGTTTCCTTGCCAGCTACTGTAGGCAGATCCTACGGCTTTGCTGCAGCCAGCCAGGAGCAAGATAAATGCAGAAGCTTTTACACAAAAAAATGTGGATTTTACTTGGCTTTTGAGTTACTTGCTTGGAAAAGGGGGCGTTGGTTTCCCCATTCAAGGCACGTCTCCCATGCCGGGATTTTCGTTGAGAGGAGGAAAGGTGGTATTTGCGGCCGGACCCTGCTCTCTTCGCCCACTGCTTTTGCACCCTGAGCTTGCCCCTTCGCAGCCCTTTCAGGGAAACCTAGTTACTGTTTCCATGACTGAGATAATGAAACCGTGTTTATCCTGTGCGGATCAATACCCCTTCGTGTTTGAATGTGTTGAGCCACTTGGACTCATTTAACGAAGGCCGTTTTGCACTGGAACACCCTCCCCCTTGCCTCAGTGCAGCCTCTCCTTGGAAAGAGTAACAGCCTTTGAAAAGACTGGATCAGTATATTCACTCTTAACTCTTAATAACCCAAATAGGTACTTACTAGAGAAATTATTTTCGTTTTGGTTATCAGCTTGCTTGTCAAGATTTTGGGGCTTTTTTCCTTCCTCCAGTCTCCAAACAATATATATTCATATATACATATACATATACAAAACACGAAGCATTCTTCCTATTCTTCCTAAAAACAGACACTTGAAGCCTCACGAGCTGCCACTAGCTCTTTGCTGGGGTGAGACATGCTGCAGGACGGAGTCCGATTGAGCAACGCAGCACGAGGCTGTAGTCCCTTTGCTTTCCAGGGCATATGGTTTATTTCCAGCTCAGGTGATCCCCCAGAAAGTAGGAATTTGTAGGTATTTGCAGGAAAGTGGGATAAATTCGAAGCGATGGAAACGCGCTCCATGCTTTGCAGCACACGAGCCTCGGGAAAATATTTCATGTATAACAGGGCAAGATTTTTGCTCAGCCTCTTTTGCTTGGGAAGTGACTCCTCTCTTCGAAATACCTTTCCCCTCCCGCACAGCTTTTGTAGCTCTGTTACCGAATGCACACAACGTGCTCCAAAAATCTCTTTCTGAGGATGAAGGGCACCTAACGCTGAGCCCAGCCTCCGTCCCCTCTGTTTTATTTGTAGCATCACGTGCCAGATGCTTTGAAGCCAACCTCCCTCCCACGCCTGCTCCCACCCGAGCCCCCTGTTTCACCAAGGGAAAATAGCTTAAGAGAAGCATGATGTATTGGGCAGAAAGCCTGCTAGTTTGAAGAGATTAGGGAAAACTGAGATTTTTTAGGAGCAGCGATTGCCTTTGATATGGAGACCAACCTTTTGCAAAGAGAAGGAGGAATAAGAAGTTGTCTGGAAAGGTCTCTAATGATTAGCCCTAGAAAGTTGCGCTTTAACAAATCAAGACCGAATTATCGCACGGAAAATCCCTCCTCCCCCCTCCACCTTGTCTGGCTTCGCTTTCTGGCAACTGCCAGCGATCGGCAGGGGGAAAGCAGTAAAAAAAGCTCCTTGTTGCCGCTGCTGGGCAGAAATTACACCAAGGCCCCCGAGGAGCCCAACTCTCCCCACCTTGCTCATCAAAACACCAAGGCGAGCAGTGCAGGGCTGTGCCAGTGCCTGGGTCCAGCCGCACGGTGCAGGGGGGTCCCAGCCCCAGCGGTCCGGCCCCACCATTGTTGGGCAGCACCCCAGGCATAAATTTGATGATGGGGCACTGTTGGGGTGCGGGGAAAGGCGTGCGATGGAGCTGCTCCTTCCCCATCCCAGCCAAAAGCCCTTTTTCGCAAAGGCCCCAGTCTCCGCGCCCCAAACCTCAGGGTAGGATGAGCAGCTGCATACCTGAGAAATTTTGGAGATCACCGCCGGGGAATAAGGTCTCCTTGATTATGGAGAGTTTGCGACGTGTCACTCCGGTTATTCCCTAATCATCATATCAAACTCCAAAGGTTCAGCAGCCCCGGGGCTGGTTTACAGTCCCCACGGGTTAAACGTTAACCTGCTCTATCTCCCGGCTCCCTGCAGGCCTTTGACCAGATAGCTGGGTCACCGCAACTCTGACAGCACCTACCCAGGCACATTTTTTTGTAAATAAATGCAAAGGGCTGAAGTCAGATAGTGGTTTAAGGGCTGGCCCCGTGCTACCATTTCGACGCCGGTTCATTCGCTCTGCACTGAAGGCTTTCCCAGCTGATCCATCCCCGTTGCCACTGCTACCCTCAGCAGAGATGCTGGGAGAAGGGACACAGCCTTGTGTCAGTCCTGGCTTCAACAGGAGGTTTTGGCTTGCTGTAGGAAGATGGCAGGAGCTAAAAATCCCTCTCAATGGTGGTCCAAGTGTACGTAGCCTGCAAACTGTGGGTTTGCAGGAATCGCCATGAAAACATTGTCCAAGCAAAGACCAAATATACTTGCAGCGACGAAAGCCAATGCAAGATTTGGGGAGGGTTTGCTGCACCTAGAAAAGGATGCGAATAAATTCAGCAGCCACAAAAGTGTGAGATGGGTGGCTTCCAGGTGTGGCAACCTCAGAGCATCCAGTTACTGTGGTCCTCGTGATATCGTGCCACATCTTGTTGATGCAACAGCTGAATCACAGAATGGCAGGGGTTCGAAGCGACCTTCAGAGATCATCTAGTCCAACCCTCCTCCCAAAGCAGGGTTACCTAGAGCAGATTACACAGGAACTCATCCAGGCTGTATTTGAGATCTCCAGAGAAGGAGGCTCCACCACCTCCCTGGGCAACCTGTTCCAGTGCTCTGGCACCCTCAAAGGAAAGAAGTTTTTCCTCATGTTGAGATGGAATTTCCTGTGTTCCAGTTTGTGCCCGTTGCCCCTTGTCCTGTCACCAGGCACCACTGAAAAGAGTCTGGACCCATCTTCTTGACACCCCCCCTTTAGATATTGAAAAGCATTGGTGAGATCCTCTCTCAATCTTCTCTTCTCCAGGCTAAACAGACCCAGGTCTCTCAGCCTTTCCTCATCAGAGAGGTGCTCTAGTCTCTTGGTCATATTTGTAGCCTCCGCTGGACTCTCTCCAGTAGTTGCCTGTCTTTCTTGAACTGGGGAGCTCAGAACTGGACACAGCACTGCAGATGTGGCCTCACCAGGGCAGAGCAGAGGGGGAGGATGACCTCACTCCACCTGCTGGCCACACTCTTCTTGATGCACCCCCGGATGCCATTGGCCTTCTTGGCCATGAGGGCACATTGCTGGCTCATGGTCGTCCTGTTGTCCACCAGGACTCCCAGGTCTCTTTCCACAGAGCTGCTCTCCAGCAGGTCAGCCCCCAACCTCTACTGGTGCATGGGGTTATTCCTCCCCAGGTGCAGCACCCTACACTTGCCCTTGTTGAATTTTATTAGGCTCCTCTCTGCCCAACTCTCCAGCCTGTCCAGGTCTCTCTGTATGGTAGCACAGCCCTCTGCTGTGTTAGCCACCCCTCCCAGTTTTGTGTCACCAGCAAACGTGCTGAGGGGGTACTCTGTGCCCTCACCCAGGTTGTTGATGAATATGTTGAACAAGACCAGGCCCAGTACTGACCCCTGGGGAGCACCGCTAGTTACAGGCCTCCAACTGGACTCTGCGCTGCTGATCAGAACCCTCTGAGCTCTGCCATTCACCCAGTTCTCCACCCACCCCACTGTCCACTCATCTAACCCACACTTCCTAAGCTTACCTATGAGGAATTGAATGTATGCCTCTGCTAAAATCCTTCTGGACCCTAACAATAATGAAATGGGTACTGTAGTGGTTTGGCAAAGTAATTTCTCATGTGATGTGTGAGTTTAGTATCCCACCATAAGGATCTGTCCCTGAAATTGCATCCTGCTGTGGCTGTCTCTCACCTCAATGCTGGACCATGACCGTGCTACAGCCTGTAGTTTTGTCAGTCCTAAAGCTGACCCCCATGAGCAGCCTTTGCCTACGCTGATGCTGAACTATATTTAAGGCAGTCTCAGGCTTCGTTTCAAGGCGTGTTAAATGAAGCATTTACGATTAGGTGTTGCTGACGCTTCAGGTTTGGAAAAGTGCCCTACTAGTGTTTGCTCAGCTTTAAAAGCATTAGGTATTCCTGAGCGGTGGGTAGATAACGAGGGCCTTGCTCCCTCAATGCAAGCATCATCTCTCTCCTCACTCAGCACAACCGCTGTTTCACTGAGCGACTGCTGCCTTCACCCACTTCTTGGCCCAAAAATGTCATTACTCCCAAGGAAATATCTGCTCTCCAGTATCCACCTTTCTGCTGAATTCAGGGGTTCAGATGCAGATTTTGGAGCATATTTAAAAAAAAAAACCAACACAAAAAAAAACACAAACAAAAAAACCCCCAGTTATAACCGCCTACCACTGAGCACAGTACCCAGGGAAGGTTTGGGGTCTGCCGCTTCTCCTGACCTCTTGGACAGAGGTTGGGAGTGATGGGTAGATATAACACTAGATTTTTTCCCTATTAAAGGGGTTTTTCTGACTTACGTGTACCATCCTATCCCATCTGTCATAAGGAATTGGTAAGATTTGATCATCAGTGACATTAGACCTCAGACTCAACACCAGCGTGACACCGAGCATCTCGGACTCCAGAGGGAAATTATTTGAAATAATTCAGCGATCAAACAAATGCCGCTGCCCTGAAATTATGACAGTGGGGGGAGCGAATCAGCTCCAAAAAATGAAGTGTCATGCACCTTCACGTGACCATCACTAAAAAGGAGTCATGAAAAAAGTCTCTGAGCGAAAGAGAGCAGCACGAGATGTTGCCTGAGTGTGGGTAATAGAGGCGTCTGATGTCATGTGAGCAAGACCAGAAAGTCTTGTTGGGAAGGAAAAGTCATCTGCTCTTTAGATGAAATGCAGGTGGTCAGTGGGGTTAGATGTGTGAATAGAAGGCTTTGGGATGGAAAGCCAGTTGCCAAGCCCCATTTTGGGGTAGAAACTGTCTGTCCTTCCACTGGATTGACCCACAGGCATGGGGGAAGCACGACAACACATATGGGCATGGAGTACCCATGGAAAGCCATTCAGATGCCAAAGGAATTGAGATTTTAGTGTAGTTTTTTGAAGGCCCTCGGATTATGCAGGAGTGGCAGCTGTGGTGATTTTCTTCTCTGTCTTCCTCTCTCTGGGGTAGATTTTGCTCAGAAGAGGAAAAGTGATCAAAAGAGATGTGATCTGTGTATATTTTTCCTTGAAAGCCTCTCAAGAGGCATAGTTGAGAACCCCAAGAGCAGTAAAACATAATTGTTTCCTTTTCCACAATCATGCCAGCAGTGGGTTGCCTGTTTGAGGGCTTCCCTCAGCTTGCCAGGTGGGATTAGGGAAAAGCACTTCCATCTCAAGAAAAATGATACTTGAGCAGATGTCACCCCTGCGTGTTAATTACTTACTGCCACAAAAACCCTAAGGTGGGCCCAATCCTCCAGCTTCCCCTGGAAGTGCAGCAAGAAATTTCCCAGAATGTCTAGTGAGGGGTTAATGGCAAATCTCCATCTCAGCTGTGACAAGTCCCACTGGCTGTGGCTGGGGATCAGTAACTGTCCATTAACATAGTAATGAAGCCATTAAAAACGTCTTTGATTTCAGGAGGAGCAGGGTGCCCTGCCCAGGATCTCTTTGTGGGTGTCATTTCTTGGTCAGGTTTTGAAGTAGGGAAGATTTTAATTTCACATTGGGCTTTCCTTGAGCATTGCTGGCAAGGCTCAGGGGAGAAGGGGGTGGGAACTCAGGAGGACACGGTTTTGGAAACCACCAATGGTTTCCAATTGATATTGTCCACGTCTGTTAGAAATGGCTTGACATGCCACAGTGGGCAGATGTTCCTAGGTTCCATGTTGCCCCAAAGTCACATGAGTTTCAGTGGGTTACTTGGCTTGGGCAGCTTACATAGTGCACAAAGAGACCTTGCAAGACAGATAGACAAAGCTTAAAAAGTATAAAGCAGGTATTTACTGGTTAATACATGTGCTGATTAGATGAGACTTGGGAGCTTCTAGGCCAGGCAGTAAGGTGTGCACCATCCCCAACTGGACAGCTGAGGAGAGTTTGCTGGCTGGTCATCGTCCAGGTGGGGAAGGCTCACCTCATGGCCTGTCATCAGCCAGGCGGGAAGCGTTCACCTCCATCATGCCTGGGAAGGGGACCCCAACGACGTTTCCAGTACCCCAATTGTCCCCTTAGCTTTCTGTATTAGAGCTTTTTCCTCTGAATCCTTGAGCTGGGAGTGGGACCATCTCAACCACATCCCCTCTTTTACCTTCCTTAGTTTGTGTGACTCTCCCTGACAGTTTTCTCAGGTGTTTTAACCAAGGCTATGAAGCTGGGCTGGATCTGAAAGAGGCCCTGGAGCCCACAGAGCTGGGCCCATAGGAGCTGAGCTACAGGTGAGACCAAGCAAGTCCTCACTGGAGAACCAGATGCAGGAGATTTGGGAGAACTTGGCTGCTAAGTGGTGAGAAGATAATGGGCTGAACCCAGCCCAAGGACATGCCTTCTTTAATATGGAGAGAGAAACTTGTACGGGGATATCAGCCATGCAGTGGGAAGGAAAGCAGAGGCTCTACCAGACTGATAGGTGATAGGGAGGGTTTTTTTGGGGGGGCGGGGAGGACAGAGAACTGTGGGTACAGATGTGCTTTCCAAAAGACTGACCTGGCTTTAGGTGCTGGGGTGGTGAAGGAGGCTGGGGCAGAAGCCTCCTCCTGGAGGAGATGTGGGATGGTGCTGGAGCCCGCTCTGTAAGTCTTTGGCTCCCAGAGGCTATGTGTGTTTTTCACACAACCTTGTAAGTCATATGCAGACCTTTGCTGGGGGCTAGCTTTAAGAAACATAAGACCTCATCTTAGCTTTTGTTGTGTGGAGCTGTGTTCTATGATATAAGAATATTTGCCTTCTCAAGCCTTGAAAAACCATAAAAATGGTGATGGGGCTGAGAGTTAATAATTCAGCTATAATGTAGATGTGTCTGTGATGCCAGTGCCCTTCCCTTGCTTGGTAGTGCTGAAAACATCTCCCAAGTCCTCAGTTTGCTTTGCTTGATGGGGATACCTGGGTTGGGCTGACCATGCTGTGCTCCAGGTATGTGGACAGCTGGGTGCAGTGGCCCCTCTGGTTAGTGGCATGCCCACTGTGGGGGGATGGCCTGCTGGAAATGGAGGAAGAAACGGGCTATTGCTAAAAGGACTTTGAACTTTCCCAAGTGGGCCATAGATTCAATAGGGCATACACATGTTAATAGGGAGGGTTGTGTATGTGTTTGTGTACTAAGGGCCATGAGTTACAGATTGTGTTAAATGCTATTACAACTTATTATAGCTATATAAACATCATTATGCTCCCTTTCCCCAGAATAAATCTGCATGCCGTAGTGCTACTGTGGTCTATGATTATAAACAATTCAATTTAATTCTTAATGGTTTACAAAAACAACCCTATGTTTCAGCAGCCTGCAGTTTACCCTGTTAGAGAATTGCTTCTAGGATGCAAAGGAATTTATATTGGAGTAACAGCCTGTGTATATGTATGTTTAGATACATATATATATGGGGGTTGGACTAGGTGACTATATAGTCAGGGTTGGACTAGATGACCTTTAAAGGTCCCTTCCAACTCAACACATTCTATGATTCTATGATATAAACCGCTTGGTCCCAATTCCAAAAATGTCATTAGGTGAAAAACAAACTCTTTTTAAAAATTGACATGATTGGGGTTTCTGCATCCCCACCCCTCAGGCCAGGGAGTCTTTAGCTCTTGCGTTGCCACTTTTCCCTTGTTGTGGCTGAGACATTTCAGGTTTGATCGTGCCACAGAGAAGCGGCAGTGATTTGCCACTGGCACATGTTGTGCCCGGAGGGCACTGGATCGTGCTGCTGCCAAAGAAAATAGAGTAAATTATAGTTTTGTGTGTCTGTGGCTTCAAGATAAACCTGTGGTCATAAGTACTCCTTTGATTTATGATAGTTTGATATGAGCTCTGTTTGTGTAAGGCTAATGCTTGGATATTGATCAAATATTGACAGTACAGTGGTCCATAAATGTTCTCCTATTCCCCTGCTTGCAAGTTCAATGTCTTTTGTAACACGGTGTGTGAGCTTGCGGTGATTAAGTCTTGTGGGCTTTCTGCAAGTGCTTCTGATGGGGATCATAAGGGGGAATAATAGTTTTGTAATTCCATTCTTGTTCCCTGGGGTAATGCCAGCCTGAATAATCAAAATGCAGAAGCCAAGTCCTGTGTGTGAGAGCAGGTAACTGTGTACCATCAAGCACGTGAAATGCGCTCGTTCCTAATCTGTCTGCTCCATAGTGGTTCCTAAAATCCGTGTCAAAAAGTAATTGCAAAAAAGTGCTTTAAAACAGGAGGTGGTGGCAACACTGGTTATGAAAATGTGTTTGTCTCCTTGCTATGAGAAGTGTGTCTTAATTCTGTACCTGCTGGCGTGTCTCTCTGGCAAATAATTCTTCAAAAGATGTCACCAGACCCAAAAGCTTGGGAAGTTAATTGAAAGTTATGCTCAGGTATTTTTAGTTATACTGAAAATTTCCCAACCTGCTTCCTGACTTCCCTCGACCCCAGTTCATGCAGTTTCTTGGTACTAATAATACGACCACTACTCGGTCTTAGAAAAATACAGGTTTATCACAGGCCTGATAATACCTTGTACTTTAGAAGTAAGAAATAAAAAGTAATTATTTATTGCATAAAACAAAGTCTTCCTACTTAAGTAGGAGGATATGAAGGCAAACGTTGAACTCATAAGTTTTAAGATTTACTTAATGCATGTTTAAAAAAAATAAATTCCTTTCTGCAAAATGCCATGGGTAAGTTGTCCTTCATACAAAAATAAAGGTGGCGAGTTCATCATTCTCAATGGTCACGGCTCTCATGATATGGAAGAAAACAATATTTATTTGAAAAGAAAACTTCTGAATATGTGTTTCACAGGCAAAATAGAAGAGCTGTGACAATGAAAATGAAGATCTGAAAATGAGGTGAATATTTCCATACCATGGGAGCATAAGTACAGTTAAAATCCGGGTTTTATTTTTTGGTTATTTTTCCCCTGTTCCTTCTGCATTAAGCTGATGTTAAAATTATTTGATGTGGAAATGGCTTTCTCTAAGCTTTGATTTCCTAACCAGCTCTTATTCCACCTTTAAGTACATTCTAAAGTAATAGGATGTTCTAATAGTACTGGTTTACGTTAAACTTAAGTGAATAGTAATAATTGGATTTACTGTATATATCACTGACAGTAACTAATGTAATGCTGTTAGGACTTGTCAAAATAATATACTTAAAACTCTCTCCCAGCTGAAACAGAAGCTCACAAAACAAACAATTAATCTCAAAGGCCAGATGCAGTTATTCTGCAGCACCTTTTTGTGTGATGCGTGTGTGTAGGAGAAAAGTTTCCTTTCTCTCTTCCCCCCCCCCCCTCTATTTCAGGACAAATAAGTGGCATGAAAAATACAGGACTTGCACAGTTATTTGCCTGTTTGTTTTGGAAGGACACCCTGCACAAGGTTGCATGAACTCAATGTGCTGCAGCCTGCGTGGGTACCTACAGCATATAACGTATTTTTAATACAGGGGAGAGAGGGGTTTTTTTGGAGCTCTGGAGAGATCCTGAAGCATTGGTTAAAATAAAGCTGTTCAATAGCACATGGACCTCGGTGCCTGGGATCTTATACAGGTGTAACTTCAGGATCCCTGTAGCGTCCTCAGGAGCTTGTCTTAGGACAAAGGTTCAAATGAGGGGAAGCCACCCAAGTGGCACAACATAGCTTGAAATGGCCATTGCGAGATGTTACAAACCAAAGTGAAAAAATGTGGTTTGTTGGTGTGTCCAAGGGAGGAGAACGGAAAGTATAAATTAATCCATGTGGCTATAAACCCTCCTAAGGAAAAAGACATTTCTAGGGACAAATAAATGCCATTGAATGAGTTTTTTGTTCTGTTTGGAGCAAGAGATTTCTCATTAAGTGTTGCAGCTATCTCCTAGTCCTCCTGTGAGCCCGTGTGATGGAGTATATCCCCTTCAGGCACAAGCTAGCAGGAGTTAGCTGGGAGATGAGGAGTTGGCAATATTAACATCAATCCAAAATCCTACTTGATAAGGGAAAGCAGGTGGTGAAAGGGAAATCTACCAGTGGTTGGGTGCAGGTGTAAAGAAGACAGGGTCAATGCCACTCTTGTTTTTTGGAGGAGGCGAATAGTGAACTATGCACATAGAATAAAGGAGGTAGGAAAAGTGGTATTACATCTTGGGATGTAAGGGCGTTGGTAAGAGAAATGGTAACAATTTGTATGAAATACTAGGCAAGTCTAGGTAGGAGAGATAGTGGGGAACGAGGCTTGGTGGTGTCTTATATTTATTTTTATATATAAGTATAACTTTAAAAAAATAATTAAAATACTTTGATGGACCTTGGAGACCTTTCTTCTGCTGGGAGACCAGGGAGGAAAATTAGATTTTTTTTTTTTTTTTTAAAGTAGCAGGTTGGCACTTGTAAGCCAGACCTAACCACTAAGCTGAGTCTTTTGCTTCTTCTGAGCTTTGGCCACCTGGGGAGGCAAGGGCAAATAGTTTGGGATGCTGTTTTCTTCTATGTGGCTTTTGCTTCTTTCCACTTGTGTTTTTCTTCAAAGACCATTTCGTAACTCCTGTGTCAGCCTAGTGAATGCAGGCATGCGGAATATTTCCCAATTCACTCTCGTAGTCATGTTTCCATGACTCGTCCTGTGTAATAACTTTCTTCTGAAAAGAGTTTCTGTAGCACACTGAATTAAGGCATGCTTTATTATGTCGTGGTATTGCAGAAAAGCACTTGGGACATTCTGATAACGTTAAAGCATCAAGCACAAAAGCTTACAAAACAGAAACAGAACTGTCACCAGCAATTCAGAATGAAATCACGGCTGTGATAGGCTTTGGTGTCCTGACTTGGGCTTTATTAATGGTTTATTAATTCGTTGAGAAATAGAAGGGAAGAAAAATGCCCTGTTGTGGAGCGAGGGGAAGAATAGACAGTGGGAAGCATCATTGAACTTCACAGCATGTTGCACTACGAGAGGTGAATGTGGCCCAGCTATTTTTCTGCAGAAGGGGCAAAATTGTTTGCTTGGGCATGTATTTGATAATGCCCATCAAACTAGGGGCGAGCCGAATACAAACACCAAGGTAAACACGAGTCCATTAATTAGCCAGCAGGACAGAGAAGCAAGTAAGAGATGGGAAAACTGAGTTTTCTTTGTACTGACACTGCTGTTGTGCTGCTGGTTTGCATTTTTGCAAGTGCCCACGATCATTCTTTTAGTTTTGTTTTCCCTCCCTGGGACTACCTGAAAAGCTGCATCTGGCACACAAGAAAAAAAAACCCAGCAGGTGAAACTGCACATCTATTCTTATCTGGGAAATTTCTTGGGGAGTTCCTGCAGTGTAATTTTGTCCAGCCTTGTGTAGGACAGATAGGATGCTCTTCCTTGCATGAAGAGCCTGTTGCCACCTTTCCCTTTTCTGTCACTGACTTTCCTTGTGGCAGGAAAAAACAAATCAAGGTTAACTTTGGCTGCTCTTGCTCAGGCAGAGGTTCCATGGAGTAGATCAGGACTGTGTGGTCTGTCCCTTGCTGTGGGTCAATAACCTGTACTGAATCCCCTTAAGAATGAAAGAGGGGGAGGAGGAAAAAAAAAAAAAGGGTATGAAAAGAATTGCAAAGTGAAGTAAAAATAGTTCCTGTGACCTGAAGGATATGAGAAATAACAAGTGGGTGCTGAGTATTACAGGGGAAGGAAAGCACGGAGCTGCGAACAGGTGATCAGTTCCTCAAGGTCTGTAGGTACAGGAAAAATTACTCACCTATATAAATTGGAGAGATGTCAAACTGTGTTAAGTGTTACTCTGACTCCATGCCCCGCAAAATATGGACATCTCAGTGGTGGAGTCTTAGATACCTATCTTTGGTCCAGCAGCCTTAAAGCGCTGTGAATCAGAATTACTGCTGGCCAAGAAATATACTTCTTAAAATATTTCTCTATGTCTTGTTCTTCTCTTTTTTCCTCTTTCTTTTCTCACCCTCAGTGGTTTGTCAGGTGGTCTGTTTTCTGGTGTATTGGTTTTGATCATGGGTGGCCTTGAGCCTGAAGGTGTAGCGTAAGGTCCTCCTGGCAGAGGCTGGGGTAGGGTTGGCTTGTTGGGTATGAGACGTGGTTGGAGCCTGGGCCAGAAGCGGGAAGGCTTGTTTCTTCTTCGGGAGGTTACAAAAAGTCGTTCAGGTTCAAATCATGAGGCTTGGCCCCTCCGTCTGGTCTAAATGTGAACTTCCCTGAGGGCTTGGGTTTGGATCCAGCCAGTAAAATCGTGGCGTTGTTGCTCGGTTGGGGCTGCCAAGCTGTTCCCGAGTTCAGGTGGGTGGCTGGGCTGGTCCTCTGCGTCAGGCCAAATCCGAACAGAACAGGGTCTGTGATGCAAGGCAATGGTGTTTATTTTTGGATGTGTGACTACTGACCACCAACAGAGTAAATATTTAATATAATAGAATGGAAAAATAGACTAATCTGAGTAGTTTAAGCAGGCCTGTGTCACTTCAACATAGGTGTAAGGGGTATTTTTTTTGTCCTTTGAAGCACTTATTTTATTTTAAATTAATCTGGGAGCCTGTTAGCTGTTGGGGTGTTGCAGTTTGCTTTGCTCTTTAAAATGAGCTCTATCAGCTGCCAGCACCCTCCCCAAAGCTGCCCTGCATAGCGATGTATGGGAAATATATTCACTTTGAAGTGGTGTTTTTAAACAAACCCTTTTCAGCTGCGGCCAAGCTTAAACCTTCAAATGTTTCCATGCCTAGAGAAATGGTGTTTCTTTAAAATAAATAAAAACTGACAGCATCGCTCCAGAGTCTATTCCTAGCATTTTTGTCTAAGCTGTGACCAAGAAACAGGGATCGAGGTTAGCTCTGCTTCGAGTTCACTGTAAATGTAAAACAATGGTTACTGTTCTGAGCTGCAATTGGCAAGTGGGACAAAGCTGTGAGGATTTAAGAAGTGTTTTGGGGTTTGTGGGGTTTTTCTGAGGCCAGTGAATTTGATAAGGTCTAATGTGTAGGTCTGAATCCGTACACCCCAAATGCACTTGTTAATTGAAAGCTTGGCTTCTCCCTAGCAGAGTGAAAAGTGCCTTTTCAGCTCTGTTTTTTCATATAACACCTTTGTCCCTGACAACTCTTTATCTCCTGAAGATAAATGCTGGATGGTCCTATGGGCAGGTGCACCTAGCTGGAGTAAGAGGGTGGAGTGATGCAGAGAGAAGCTCTGGCGTAGGCAGCATTGGAGACCCCTTCCCCCACNGCAGGCTCCTCGCTCCACCACAGCATCATTTCAGATTTGTGCGGTGGAGGGGATGGCGCAGGAGCCCAGGGTAGATATGGTGTTGCTGGAAAAACTAAAATATATAAAAATGACATCCACCTTACAGGCTTTCCTGGCCACTTCCCTTCTGGCCACTCCGGTTGTGAGCAGAGACATTATCCTGCACTCAAGAAGTGGCCTCCCCTGAAGTTTTGACATTTTGAGAAAGTTTTAGCTTTGGCAACTTAAGCCACTTTTTCCATTGGAAAAAGTGGCTTATCAGGCAGCTCCAGACTTGCTTTCTGCTGGAGCTGTCATAAGAGATGTCCACCCTTCCTGGCAAACCTTGCTAGCAACGTTTATGTAATGTACCGCGTTTTTTCCCCTCTGAAAGCAGCCAAACTTGTCACAAAATTTTTCGCAGCTGGAAATTACTGGAGTCTTTCTAGTGCTCAGTAACAAATTTACAATTTTGAGATAATACATAGCCCTGGGTATTGGTTAGAAATGTCACATTCTGGATATTCTAATTACTAATTTGTGTGTCTGGGGAAAAAAATGTTCAGATACCATGCCACTAAGCAATGTATGTATCAATTCTGAATTGTAAATAAATATTCTCCCTGGAACCATAATTACTGGCAGTTTACCAAAAAAAAAAGTGAGGTTTAGATGGGAATACGTTCAGCTGCTCTAGAAAGCAATCAAAAAACCTCTCTGATATTTTGGGATGGGGTAAGGCATCACTGTTGTCCCCCATTTCCCCCCACCCAAAGTGATCAGACCTCTCCTTACATTGGAGTCCAACAAGGTTTCAGAGTTGAGCGGCAATAGCATCTAAAGGGAGCTCTGAAGGTGAGAGGAGCCAACTGTTGCTCGGAGCAAACTCAAGGTTTTGTCCCATTCACACGTGGTCTGCATGAGTCAATTCTGTTGTGAAAAGGTCACAAATGGATCAAAGCAGCATGTCTGTAGGCTGTTTGGTTTCTTTTCTAACCTTGCCAGAGATTTTCTGCTGCCGAAGCACTGGGTCTCTGAACAGGGGTGCCGTGTTTCCTGGTGAGGATGATTGGTATGACGTTACCCAAGGCATTGCTCGAGTGACTCCTTAAACAGATCGTGGGTGGAAATATAAAATGTGTGCGGTGATGCTCTGTTCAACAGCAAATTTCTTTTATATCTGAATCTGTAACTGATGCACAGTCATACAAATGAGTATTAGCTTGAAGTTTAGGAGTACATCTTTGCAAGAGATATTTCAGAGAAGAAACCTTATTCTATGAAACAAAATAGAAAGGGCTGGGAGAAGAAGAATTTCTCTTTCTAGAAAAAGAAGAGGGGTAGGCCAAGACTTCAAATCCCCCAAATATTCTAATACATAGGGAGTAGCAAAATGTCCTGTCCCTGGTGGATGCGGAAAATAAGTCTTTGGTTGTCTTATCTCAGTGTCTGCTCTGGATGACGCAATTTATCCTGCATAGATAATTCAGTGCTGGGGTGGGTTGCTGAAAGCGGCTGTGAAGTCTCGGTCACTGCCATGTCCTTTGGATACCAACTGACATCAGACAGGGTGGTCCAGGGATAAATTGTTCCCAGTTTCCATTGAGGTGGCGAGTGGAACCGTGGGGCTCAACCCCTGAGCCTCTGCAAGAAGGTAGGTACCTAGACCGCCTCTGTGAATGTCTGGGCTTTACTCAGCCTCTTCATGAATAGATGGAGTCCTTCACAAGGGCCCTTCAAAGGGCCCCTGGGCCCTTCACAAGGTTGGGAAGCCCTGAAGACCATTTCTGGAGGTGCTTTCTGGACCTACACTTTGGTTTCCAATGGAGCTAACAAAAAGCTGGTTAATCTAAATAGACCTGGACTAGCCTACAAATTGTTAAACCCTTTCTGGATCAGCAAGCAGAAAAGTTCACTTCAATTCTAAATAATTTCCAGCATATGTCTGCTTCAAAGCAGTCACCAAACAGGGTCTTGAGCATTCATGTGCTAAGGCCAATTGCTGCAATAAGTAGAATAACTTTACCTTCAAAGTATGGTTGGAGCCAACTCCACTGATTTCGTCCCAGTGTGCTAGGATTTGCTGCTGCTCTGGGTGATGCGTGTAGGTTTTTATAGGGTGTCAGCACAGAGCCAAGGCAGCCGGCAGCGTGCTAGCCACTCTTCTGCTTTACTCATCATCACAAGTATTCAGCTCACTCCTACTTGCAAACCTTGCCCTCAAGGACAGAGATGAGTAGAAAACTTTGCTTTCTGGTTCAGCCAGCAAACAAAAAATGTGTACTTTTGGTCAACTGGAATAATTGTGTATGTGGTGGTTTGGTTTTGGGTGTTTTTTTCCCCCCTCCTCTTGTGGAATGAAGAAACCTGAAATTCCTTTTGGGTTGACTCGACTGTTGGGATGGTTTCAAGATAAAACATTGCATTTTTTTAAAATATCTTTTTGAAAAAGGTTTAATCAATTTTAGTCAATACTGGCTAATTATATTTTTCTCTTTTTTTTTTCCTTTTTTTCGCTTTGTCAAGAAGGTCTTCAGGGCATCTTGTGGTGGCCTAATTTAATTTTCTTAATGGATTGTTTCTGTATGTCAAGCTGGAAACCTAATCGAGGTTTTTTGAAGGGGGGG
>VWZL01002832.1:36402-51481 GCA_013396915.1 Stercorarius parasiticus | reverse complement strand
GGGGGGGGGGGGGACGACACCTGATTTCTGACAAATGAATTTGATCTCGAAAGATTTTACTGCTGTGTAACTGTACCATCACCAGTCCAGGAAGAACCACAGACTGACTTGTGGATACGGAAGGAGACCAACTCTGAGCTGAAAGTGACTGTGAAGTCAGAGCTCAAGTGCCGTGGTTTCATTTTTTTTGGTCATATTCTCAGAATCGGTTAGGTTTGATTTTGTTGGTTTTGTCTTTTCTTGTCAACAACACTGTCAACTCTTGCAGGTGAGAAATGTCACAAAAGTCACTGTAAAGGAGTAAATATCTTCTGCTTGTACTCCTTCTGATGGACAGATGGCCTGACCTGAATTTCTGCCTTGTAGTTAGTCACCTGCGTTTTCCTATGGAATAGTCTCTTAGGGGTATGAATTAGCTTATCTAGGTGTTTTCGCTGTCAGTAATAGGCAGGGGTGGGCAGCACACTTTCTATCCATGAGAGAACTGAAGACTTTCTATCTGTCACTCACCATTAACTTTTCTACAGGCCATAATGCACCATCCTTGTAACTACTCCACAGTTACTGAAACCTTCTAGAGAAAGATGCTGCTACAAAAATCCTGCCAGAGTATTCAAAATCAATGCTATTATAAAACTGTATTTAACACGGTTGAGGGAACAAATTTCAATTGTTTTATTCATCTAGTAAGTGTAAAAATCACACAGAAGGGTAGGACCTTGCTTTTCCATAGCACGCATGGCAACTTTTGAAGACCTTTTCAGTGCAAATGGAAGTACAGCATGTACATTTATTGTGAGCTTAGAGCAGTCTAATGTGTCTAAAAGCTGAATTTTTTAAGAAGTGCCAATATTGTAAGAATTCAGTGGGGTCCCTGGGATGCGGCTCCTTGCAAGACCTCAGAAACTGTTGGTTATCTGGGGTGCAGCACTGTCACAGGTTAAACCTCTATTATTTTTTTTTCTTCCCCCACTAGCTTTTTTTTTTTTTTCCCCCTCTGGACACTGAGTTTTGCAGTGCTAACCCACTTTGCAAAGGAAACATGTTTCCCTTTGAGTCTGGCTCTCCATTTCTCTTGCTCAACAAATCCTTTTTCTTTTTTTATTACCTTTTCTGGAATCAACAAGTAGTTGTATTCCAGAAATAGCACAAGTTATTTTTTTTTTCCAATATGTAAGCAGGCTCATTCAGTTTATATCGGATGAAACTTTTATGCTGTTGAGTATGAAGTGTATACATAAGACAGAGCACAGAAAATAAAAGTGTTTATCTTGAAAATGCAGAAGGTTCCCTGGGTTTCTAAAAGTGGTCTTGCAGGAATGTCCTAAGTAATAAAACAGGAAAAATATTCAAGGTATTCAGTAACTCTACCTGTTATTTATCAGTATCAAAACTGTTTTACTTCTCACCGCTGACTGAATAGTTGGGCCATGCTGCATTTGCCATGAGATTGCTCCTCTCAGGTCTTAAAGAGATGCAACCAGACTTGAATCCAGGGAAGGAAAAGTCGTCATATTAATTATGGAAATAGGAAATGCACAGCAAAGCATCACCGGTTACCAGGCTGCAGCGGGCTGTGCTAGGTAAAGCCACTGCTCACTCTTCTGAAATGACCCACTTTCAGATGCCTATAAACTTGCCAGACTTAGGCTGGATGTTTTCCACTTAGCCTTAGATGGAGTTATTCTCTGGAAGGATTTGATTTGAGAGAGGTTGGAGGAAAAAGAAAAGACAACTAGAGAGGAGCAATCTAATCCTCTGTCAGCCATGCTTATTGCACTTCCATCCAAGAGCTGTGCAGCATCTCTTGGCTCTTGTAACAAGCTGGATGTAGAGGCGGTGGCTGATTCTTTAAAGCTTACAGGCTGCACTGCCAAATCTCCCAGGATGCTGTGATTTGATTGACTTTTTTTGTTTGATGTATTCAGCAATTTGTGTATCTCCCTCTCTCGTTCCCTAGGCTCCTCTCTCAAGTTTTTAAAGTTTTACTGGGGCAGAGGGACGGAAGACGTGCTCAACGTCCTACTGCTGGATGGGGATGAACAAGCTGGTTTTAAGATGCTGCTGTAGGTAGTGGGAGAATATGAACCCGTCTGGGAAGAGCAAAGCTTTGATGTTTCTCGTTTGCAGGGAAACCAAGAAGGAAGGAAAGCTCATGAGCAGGACACGTGGGCTTTGAGACTTTTTTGAGATAGAGAGGTGGTTTGGAGGTGTCTTCTGATTACGTATTCCAAACTAAAGCTGAAAAGAGACAGTAAGAAGGTTGTTCCTTAAATATGGAAGAAGCTGCAAAAATTTGCCAAATTGAAGGATAAGGTGAGAATAATTCAGCCTGTTTTCTCCACCAACGTATGCAATTCCCTCCCCAGAGCGAATCTGTGAGAAACAGGCCACCAGTAACTTGCAGGGACAGAGCAAAAGAAAAAAGTACAGGGGTCTGGCTGCAAGGCAGAGGTGTGTTTGCAGGAGGCAGCACCAGTGGTGCACTGAGCAGGAGTAAGCCCAGATCGAAGCAGTGTCGGACTTTAGCTGGAGTTGCCATATTTTCAAGGAGCTAAAGCCAAAGCGCACATACAGGACAGTGCATCCCCATAAAGAAGCAAAGTCTATATATTCTGCATAGAGTAGAAAAAAATTAGTAGCCTGCCATTGAGAGAATACGTAGCAATAGTTGTTCCTCTGGAGGCTTGCTCCAGGACAAGGACACACTTGGAAGGTGAACGGGACCCTTGTGGCCTGGACATGGGATGCTGATGGGCATGTTCTTCTCAAATCAGAAGTTACACTGCAGGGTTTAGAGTGGGAGTGCAGGAGTTGAACGCAGTGTATGTATCATACAGTGCAAGTCAGCTGTAATACAAAATCCTGGAAAGATTATGGATTTTTTCAGAGATACAGCAGACAGCACGTTGGACACTAAATCTCATTAAAATGTGAGTGCAGGGGTGCTGGCAAGACTGTGATCACATTAACTGTTTGGCACTATGCAAATGCACTTTGATTTTCAGCTAAAATCAGGGTATTTTAGATGTTGGAAGAATTTCAGCTGCGTGCAAATGACCTCTGGAAAAAAATGCGGCTTTACCAGACATCTAAGATGCAGCACTTCAGGTGATTTAGATCTTGAAATTCTTCTGCAGAAAGGTATTACAAGCATCAACCCAAAAATCCCAGCTAGGCTGAGGACTTCTTTAATTCAGGTACCACTTAGAATAACACATCCCCTCCTTGTGTGACAACAGTGTAAGTAGAATTAATGTAATGGGGATCTCGCTTGTGGGCAACGAGTCCCTTCTGCCTAACGCTTTTTTTTTTTTTTATGGCTAGTGGGAAATTTCAGTGGGAAAAGGAGTTTCATAGTGTCTTTTAAAGGCAGATGCAGAGCATAGCTCAGCATGTGCACCTTCAAGTGTAGGTTCACTCAGAGTGTTGTTTCCCATGCTTCAAACTGTAGGGGGGGGACACATATTTTTTTTTTTTTTTTTAAAGCGGCAAGAGTCCAATTACAATAGGAAAAATGTCAGCCGAAGACCTGAAGTCGGTTTGAAGTCTGCTTTGTGGATCGCAGAAATTTGTTTTTTACGGGCCCTGACTTCAGTGGAGAAGGAGTATGAAGAGGTTTTATACCCAGCCTTGGGTGGTCATTGAAGGCTGGACGAAAAACCGCTTCCCAGGTGAGTTGCCACAAGCTTTTCTGGTGCCCACAGGTCCCAGTTCAGCTGGGTGCGCCAGGCTTTTGTACTGGCGAGAGGTCGTTTTGCCTGTGGGACTAAGCCTGGAAAGAGGGGGTGGGGGGAAAATAAGATTTCTAAAATAATACAGCTGGTTCCATCGCCTTGGTATTTTTTTTTTCTTAATATATGCATAAACACAACTTTATCTGGGTGGTAAAGAGTGACTCTGAATAGCAACTGTCCCCTGTCCTTTTACTTTGAAAAACAGACAGCATCCCTTGGCTGATGAATAAGGTGGTTCATGGGAGCAGAACGTGCTTATCTAGCTGTTTTCAGGCTCTAATATGGGAAGCAGGTGATGCATAAAATGCTCAAATGAAGAACAAATTGACCAGAGGAAAAATACTAATTTATACTTTAAGAAAAGGCATCTGGTTTTGTTGGTTTTGCTCCCCTTACTGAGCTGGTCTATACCACAGATGCTCCTTTGATGTTAGGTACCTCTTGCTGAACTTGTGTTTTCACGTCTTTAACAGAAAGTATAAAGAAGGTCATAAATACAGCTTTGAACTTCAGGTAAAAAACCAGAAAAACGTTATTTCTGAAAACAGCTTGTGACAACTATATACTCTCACTATATGCAAGATGTTTCAGAAGCATCAGTAACTCTTCTCATCTTTCACTGTAAATATTTGCTAGATTTAAAAAAAAAAAAAAAGATTCCCCAACTGTAACATATCCATGATCCATTTGTACCTAATGAAACAAACCTTCATTAATTTATTTTACCTGCTCTACCTGAAATACATAAGATTTTGCTGCTAAAGTCAGTGTTGACTGAACTTCTAGGTTGTACTTTTCATAATGCCTTTGCAAATCCATGGGCTTTTTAGTTATTTCTCCCCCTAAGACAGTGTGAACATTTGTGGTCAGCAGTGTGTGGTGTCATTAGTCAAAAAGTATTTAATCATTAAAAAAAGCCTGTTTCTAAGGAAGATTTGATGAAAACTTGTGTTGGGAGAGTTTGCAGGCAGCTAAGGATCTTTCCTCTTTGAATGGTTTCTCTGGTCAGTAGCTTCCAAAAGCAAAGGGCATAGAAGCTGAATGTTGGTTGGGATTTTAAAATGAAAACGTATTTAGAAAGCACAGAGCCCTTAAGGGAAGCAAGGTAAAAATAGCTGCAAATCAAGGCAAAACTGAAGTGGAAAGGAACATTGACATTCAGTATATTAATTTCTCAGTCAGAGATTGACGTTAACGGCTCTGCTGGGAAATTACATTATTATTGTTAAAATGCTGTGGAAATCCAAATAAAGGCTAGGAAGCTACAGGATGCTCTCTGAGAATGCAAGCTTTACAGAAAGAAATTAAATAAACAGTTAATCTAAAACACCTTAATATTGACATAAAAATGTAAAAGTTAAAAAGCTTCACAAAACAGCACATGACAGGGATGTCCCAGGGTGCTAGCCGGTCTCGTAAAGTCAAATATTCTCAGTGTGTTTGCGAAGTAGTTGAAGCTCATATGGTGTCCTAGGAAAGCAGGTTGCAAGCTGAGCCATGGAAGAATAATAACAATAATAAATAATGGAGTTAATGACTGCACTGTCCAGGAGCTGGGCTGCAGTAGCAAAGTGAGGAATGGTGGCTGTTTCTGTGGTCTAAAGCCAGCCTCGCTGATGGGTGAAGAGTCCCCTGGAAGACTATCCCTGGGACAGGATAGGAAATCCCCATCCTTGGGGACTGCCCTGATGCTCCCAGTCGCTGCCCCGAGGAGCCTGCTGTAGCTGGGAGAAAGCTCATGCTCAAGACGTCCACCCCAGTGCCACTGGCTGGAGCTTGGTGGGATTGCTTGGTGATGTGGGCAATGCCGAGCCAGAGCGGCCGCGCATGTTGCCACTTCATGAAAGCAACTCTTGACGGGTTTTTTAAGTCGTAATAGCACAACACAAAAGCTATATGGATGTGCTGGAACGTGTCCAGAGAAGGGCCACGAGGATGATCAGAGGGCTGGAGCACCTCTCCTGTGAGGGCAGACTGAGAGAGTTGGGGTTGTTCAGTCTGGAGAAAAGAAGGCTCCGAGGAGACCTTATAGTGGCCTACCAGTATCTTAAGGGAGCCTATAAGAAAGCTGGTGAGGGACTTTTTAGGATGTCGGGTAATGGTAGGACTAGAGGGAATGGATTAAAACTAGAGATGGGATGATTCAGACTGGATGTTAGGAAGTTCTTCCCCATGAGGGTGGTGAGGCACTGGAACAGGTTGCCCAGAGAGGTGGTGGAAGCCCCATCCCTGGAATTTTTTAAGGCCAGGCTGGATGGGGCTCTGAGCAACCTGATCTAGTGGGAGGTGTCCCTGTCCATGGCAGGGAGGTTGGAACTAGATGATCTTTAAGGTCCCTTCCTACCCTAACAATTCTATGATTCTATTTGTGGGAAAATAAACATGGAGCTTGAGGCTGCGCTTGGAGGTCACCACTTCCCCTGCAGTCGTTGCCTGAAACTTATATACAGATCCCATAGACCCATTTTTGGCACAGGACCAGCTCCCATTTGGTGTTACTGCTGCTGAATGTTCCCTTTATAGCCAAACAGGCAATGGTCATTTTCCAACTGCTTTATCACCTTCCTAATTTTAAAGAGCCATTTTTGACATCTCAAGTGAGTTTCTTCTCGCTGTTTACTTTTGAGTTGTCATCTCTATGCTATGTTCGAAGGCAAGAGATTAGCAGACCTCAGGAAGGAAAAGATGGATTAAACCTCAAAGTAGACTTCCACAAATACCCTCAGCCATAGCACAGCCTGGTTTTGGAGCTGATCAAATATAAACATGGGGGGTGCTCAGGAAGATCAGCCTTTTGCGGTCAGGCCTGGTATCATCTTCCCAAGATAACTGTCAGTTGTCACGCTAAGCACACTGGTTTTATTTTGGCAGTTGAACATGATTGTAAGGAGCAGAAAGCTTTTTAGATTTGTCGCAGATGACATGCTGAGCATTTTACAGAAACGCTTCTGTCTCCAAATAGACCACTGGTGGCTTAATGTATTTGTGGCTGGCCAGGTGGCTGCCAGCAGCTGTGTTGTGCTGCTGGACCTTGCCCTCTGACACCAATGTTATTAGGCATGATACAGCGTGCAGAGCAGAAAGGATGAAGTCACTTTGTTCCATGACTGGGCTTAGTGCTTTGGAAAATCCATTCTTGAGACAGAGATGCCCTGACTTGCTAGGACATAGCCATGAGCAACCTGCAATGTTGAGCCTGCTGGGAGTGGGGTTGGGCCAGGGACAGCAACCTTGGTGCCTCCAGCCCGAGCCTGCTGTGGTGGTAAGACTGGGTTCCTGTACCAATTTCCCTGAAAAGACCTTAAAACCTTCAGGGGCGTACATGTCTCTTGGGAGACGTACTAGTGGAAGTAACAAAACGTTTTAGTGGTGATAGGTGGACCCTCAGGCAATCATAGAATCATAGGGCTGGAAGGGACCTCTGGAGATCATCTAGTCCAGCCCCCTGCCAGAGCAGGGTCACCCAGAGCAGGTTGCACAGAAACGCGTCCAGGCGGGTTTGGAATGTCTGCAGAGATGGAGACTCCACCACCTCTCTGGGCAGCCTGTGCCAGGGCTCTGCCACCAATCTCCAGTCATCTACATGGTGGCAATCAAAGAAGCCTTTTGACTACTGTAACTTACGACCTATTGTTTTCTTGACTTCAGAGGTTTTGCCTTTAAGAGTCCCAAGCAATATTGAACTTGAATATATTTCTAGTCTGTCTCAATAGTACTTCAGAGAGGAGACAAAATAAAAATTAGTGAATCTTCCCATGGTGATGGTTGGGCAATGAAGGGCTCTTACCTAGAAGCAAATAGCAGTATTTTGCTCATCTTGAGAGCACCACTGTGCAACAAAAAGAGATGGAAATATTTAAGATCTGGAACTGTATGTTTTTTTTTTTTCTGCAAAAGCATGGAAAGTGGCTCAGAGTGCTCATCTGGGAACCACCTGGTTGGTTCAAAAGAAGTGAAGGACATAGTCATTGCTTGACATGGTAACATGTTGCAGGAAATCAGGAGACTTTGGTCAATTGTGTCGTTTCCCATCAGGAACCTCAGAGCAGCCATTTCATCAAGAACTTGACTTTGTGTCTGTGTGTCTTTTCCTGTCTGTCTCAGAAGAATGAGGTATTGGGATTTAATATCTGGCATTAAATATTTTCCACGTGTCAGAACCCTGTTTCACAGCAATAATGCCACTCGCAGGCCCTGTTGCTCGTGCTGGGGAAATGTAACTACCAAGTATGGCAGCTCCTTTTTGCAGAGGATTACTTTTTTTATTATTATTATTTTTTGGACAGAGAAGCAAGTGATCATGAAGGCTCTTTCATTCCTGTGGTTTTGCAAGAATGAGAAAGTGCTGTGATGGGTTTCATAGCAGAAAAATGTATATTCTCGGGCTTGAATTCCTACAACTCCTGATGTTGTTCTCCATCACTCCCCAGAGGGTGACCCCCCAGTGTCTGTGCTGGCTCTGGCTTTGCCAAGTTTTGGGTTATAAATGTGCTGTTTTGCACATGTGTTGGACAGTGCTCCTCAACAGGCTTTGTTCCTCCTCCTGTGCATGGTTTCTTAGTGCTTTCCTGAGACATATTGATCCGAATTCTTCCTCCTGCCTTTGAAGAAACTGAGGGATGTTTCAGATGCTGCCATTCCAGGTGAGGGTTGGAGAAAAGCTGAAATGCTCTGGAGGGTGAGCTTTCTTGAAAGGTGAAGGGATTTTTATTATCAATTTACAATTATTTTTAATTTTTTAATTTTATATTTTTAAAAAGCTTTACAGAAAAGATGCACTTAAATTTGTAATAAGATCAAGTGATGGAAGAAGATAAAAAAGGAAGTTATTACGTGGCAATCTTCCGTTTAAAAGGTGAGGGAGGGATGCAAGTCTGGCAGAAAGTGACTACTTTTTATTGAGTTATGACAAAGCCCTTAACTTTTTCTGCACATTCAACATTTTTGCAAAAGTTACCACGTACAGAACGGGAGTGAGGATACAGCCTTAAAAACCACAATGCAGAGAGGGGAAGCTCTTCTCGGATAGCACTGGGGGCGCGGGGGGGAATAATAATCCCACAGCAGGAATTCAGGTGTAGATGTTCAGAGCACCTAAATTTGGATGCCAGGTTTTTGTAGCCCCAAGAGGTCTTTGCTTGTGCAGTTTAACTTTTGGTTTGGTTTTTTTGTGTTTTTTTTTATTTTTACCCTCTCAATATTAAAAAGAAAAGTGCTCCTTGCAGCCTATATGCTGGCAGAAATGCACTGGGTTGCAGCGGGACGGCGAAGGAGGGGGAAGTGAGCCAGCCGTACGTCAGGGCTGCCTACAGAAGGAAAGGGAGCGTGGCTGAGAGCATGTGCAGTCGTGCAACAGCCTACAGAGGGGAAGAGTTAATATTATTTATATAATAACATGCCAAAACCCACGCAGGGCCTGGGGGATTGGACTGGATAAAACTAGAATGAAATCCCTGCTATCCTTGGAGTTGCTGGAGACTTCCCCCCCTCCCCGCCACTAGCCTCTTATGCTGTTGAGCGGTCACAGTGAGAGCTCGGCAATTAAGACATGTATGTGGTGATACCGATGTATCCAAATAAATAATTTTTGGCTTCCTATTTTTCCTTAAATTAAGGAAAATGACATCCTGCTTGTGACATTCTGATGATGACTTTATATTTATATGAGAAGAAACTAAGCTGATGGGACTGTATGCAAAGCAATAAGTCATTAGCAACAGTGGGGAAAATGTGACAAAAAGCAAGAGGAGAAGAATACAAAGAAATATTTCCAGCTTATCACTGCAAGAAAAATAGTTTATGTAGGACATCACTATATTTCTGCGAGCTAATGGAATTTTGTAAGCCAAAATCCTAGATATCGGTGATCAGGATAGTTTTCTTCAACTCAGGGTGTCTGTAACATCATTTTGCCAGAAGTTTTGATGGGTTGTAATTAATGGGGGAGGGAGGATAAATTCAATCTTGTTCTATGGAAATGCTTGAGCGGCATTACCGGGTGCTTTCTGTGATCCAAAGGAGCAATGTATTGCTTGCACGCTTTAGTAGCTGCAGGGCTTATGGCTGTAAGCCACGCGACATCTACATCCTCACGCGCTGCTCTCTGCCCAAAGCCAACTCAAAGGCACTTTTTGAAGGTGTCGGGCAGCAAGAAAGACTGTAAGAAGCTTAGCATGCAGGCTGCTCCGTACCGTCAGCTGCCAGGAGATTGGGGAGGCTGATTTTTAAACATAAATATCTCTTTTCCATTTCCCCATGCAAAGAAAACTGTGTTTGGATGCTTTCTACTTCCCATTTGGGGGTGGTACCCAAATGGGTCTTATAGCTGTTAGTAATGTAGACACTGACGAGGTGACACAGTTTATTTTTAATTTTATTTTAATTACCTGGTGAAACAGAGACTAAAATGACGTTCACTGAAGATAGAAACTGCACAGAATTAATCCTTCCTCTTTGTAATCTTAAAATGCCCTCCCATAAAAAGTTATCTTGTGTGTGATAAGAAAAATGATTAAAAAGAAAAACCTGGAAGAAGGCAGAAAGCGCCTGGGCTCCATCCAAATTCAATTAGCACTTGATCTGGTACCAGCCTGCTTTTGGCACCTTACCTATTCCCAAGGGCTGATTTGCTAAATAAAGCTGAAAGGTGAAGGGAGAACATGAACAAGCCAGGGCCAGGAGATGCTGTGATGATGTGATTGATGGCCAGTGAGGACTACCAGCATCACACCTGATACCTGGGGTACTGTGTCCCATAGGACGTGTGGCCGCATCTTCTCTTGCACTGCAGCCACGCATCTGAAGAGAGACCCTCTAGATAGACATATATGAGATATCTGCTGCACTTTAAAACAAAAATGCCTTTGATGGATTTTTTTCTTTTTAGTCACTGCCTTTATTAATGCTGTCCTTCTACAAATGTAAGTGTAAGCCCCTCTAAATGTTGTAAAGTCATACCTAGTGCTCCACCTGTGTTATCTGGTCCCTAAGACAGCTGCATCCCTCAGGATGCTGCCACAAAACTTTAGCTGATGTTAAGGGGCAGGAGGGGGGAGGACATTAACTATGTTTAGACCTTTGTCACTATTTAAATAGATCATAAATACTGATTTTTAATTCTTTTAATCTTTTTTAACCCGGAGGGGATTACTGACATCCTATGGCTCCTCCAAAACACACAGTGCTGTGACCTCAAGTCCGCTCTGTTGCTGCAGAGCCTCTTCGCTTGCAAAAGCGAGTTTAAAAGAGAAATGGTGGGGGCTGTACAGGCAGAATAAAAGCCAGGATATTGATTTTATAAAAATCCAGCATCACCTTTGATACTCTGTTAAAGTTACACTAAGGGATAGCTGGCACTGCTTCCAGCGGGATAATTACAGCCCCAGTCTGAGTAATGTCTGCATGCTTCGGGCTTGCAAAGTGATCTGCCTTTATTAGAAGGAGCTTGAATGAGAAATGAAGGCGCTGATTCTTCCTGGGTTCGATAGCTGGCACATTTTACATATCTACTTTCTGTAAACGGTTTTCTATAGTGCTTCATAACAGCAAAGCCACTGGGAGCCAAGAAAATAAGCTCTGGCAGTGCTGGCCAAAGCCAACAGGGCTACTTCCAGCAGCATATTGCATTTTGCCTCCGTTGTAGGTGAAAAGTTGTTGCTGTGGATGTTCACCCACAGTTGGGAGTTAGTCATGGGAACGGAGGGACTCACTCCTTCAGGATGTTCTGGGACCGGCGTATCTGGCAAAATGTTGCCCTTTCCTTTATAGGTGGTATCATGTTCTTTCCTTGGGTAAACTATAATCCCTCAGGGTGTCACTGCTCAGACTCAAAAGTTGCATTTTAAAAAAAGTACTAATAAAAGGCACAAATAATTAGGTGGCTGTAAAACTCTTTGCCAGTTTTTATAGGAGCTACCTGGGCTACAACCAGTTTTTGCCCCCACCCCTACCGCCAGCAATAGCTGCAACTGTCCCCATCTCAAAAGCAAAATATTAATACCGGGGGCTATCTAGGATAAATGGGACAACCCAGGATAAATGGGACTGGCTGCATTGTTATTTTCTGCAGCTGCCTGGTGAATTTGCAGGAAAGGTGGGGCAGGTGCATAACCTTTCTCCCCTTCCCACCTCCCAAGAAGAAGATGGGATAACACTGAATCTTCTCGTTGCTGCAAGGTCACTGGCTGTGTTGCTCCAAACCCACTGCCCTGAAGGGTTTCCAGTTAGGAGCTGCCTTGCTCCCTCCCTGTTTTTTCATATATATGGGATGTCTGGAGGACTTAAGAGGGTCGAAGCCAATTAAGACGTCTGGCCCTACTCAGCGCCTCAGTTCTTCTTGCTGTTACTTCATTGCAGGCTGTGTTTTATCTCTACGCTTTCTGAAAGATGTTCGCCTTTGGATAAAACCACAGTTGCTTTAGGCTGAATCCAGATACTGCACCAGGCATGCTCCTGGAAGGGTCGATGGACGCTGAGGGTTATTCGGCTTGGTGCAGGGCCCGAGGGCAGGCTGTGATTTCACAGGCTTCGCAAACCACTTGCTCTGTGGGTAACTCTCATTTGGGCTGCCCCAGGAGCTGACCTTGAAGCTGCAGCAGTTGCTGGTTGTAAAATTGGTAACGCTGCTCGGTGACTTTTTGTGGCTGTCAGTAAGCTCTCAGATTCAATTCAGTGTCTGTTCTTAGTGGTGCATACATATTATATATATAAATATATATATATATATATAGCCCTTAATCTAGATCCAAAGGAGATGACTGAATGTGTTTTCCCTCCTGTGACTCCAAGCAACCAAAGCCAGATGGGTTATTAATAATAATCACATGCTGGACTACTCATATAGTTAAAACCAAGGT
Source organism: Stercorarius parasiticus (assembly GCA_013396915.1). Classification (NCBI taxonomy): domain Eukaryota; kingdom Metazoa; phylum Chordata; class Aves; order Charadriiformes; family Stercorariidae; genus Stercorarius; species Stercorarius parasiticus. The sequence continues at coordinate 38,889 of VWZL01002832.1, read as the reverse complement.
TGCATGGGCGAGAAGGCAGGTTGGGACCGGCTTCTGCTGTCCGCTGCTCCAGAGATTTTATTTCTTTTAAGTTAAAACCCCATCTACCAAAAGAGAAAGATGTCAGTGTCTGTACTTGGGGTCCAGTAAATGTAGCGGTGAAGACTGGAGAGCCTGTCAGAGCATGGTGGCGATGACAAGATCTTAGCTGTTGTTTTAATTCGCAGTAAATATATAATTATACTTAACTGACAGTATGCTTGGAGTTTTCTCTTTGCGCTGCTGGCCCTTAGGGCTGTGAAATGGCTCAAACCCAAAAATGCTGTTACTGGGAAACATGGAATTGCACAGGTCCGATTTAAAAAAAAGAGTGCTTAGCTGGCTTTTAAAAATCTCTTTGGGGAAAGTTGCATCCTTCTTCTGATGCACATGTGATCGTTGTATGACTAAAAATGCAAACATTACATTTGGGAGCTGTCTTGTGGCTGCTACTTGTTGGAAGTCCTCGCTGGTGTGTTGCCCTCCTCCTGCTTTCCTCACTCAGGAAAGAAAGAGGGTTGTGGAATGGCAGCAGCATGGCCAATACGAGTGCTAAACCCCTCTCCTTGCTCTTCAAATATATTTGAGACAAGTATATTTGGGGTTTGGTTTTTTACATGTATTCTACTGGTTTTCTGGCCATGCTTCCAGGTTGGTCTTGGCAATTATTGAAGTGTGTCTTGGCATTTATGGAAGTGAGAAGTTACTTCCGAAGTTGTTAGATGCAGAAATTCTCCAGGAGTCCCGTAATTTGGGGATTGGGGCTTTTAGCACCACCAGGGAACACGGGAGGGACCTTCCCCACCACGTGCGGAGGAGCACTCCACACGCTGCATCCTGCTGTCCCACGCAGATCATCTTGATGTTCCTGGGGCCTAAGGACTACATCCACCTTGAATTAAACCCATATTATGGCTGTACACTAATCTGGTATGAAGCACTGGTGTGTTCCTTGGTTATCATCTCTCTTTAAATTGTGGTTATTTCAGTATTTATCCTGGTTCCTTTTTCCTGTGTGGAGGCCAAAGCTTACAGGCAGTCCTTGAATATGAATAATGAGCAGTTAAAATATAACTCTGAAAAACCTGGTTTGACACTGGTGAAATCTGACTGCTTATGTGTTTTGTAACTAAATTATGTATTTTCTGGTGTGTTTCTTTCTCTAGTTCCCCAGCAACAATTACTTTCACACGAGGATTGCAGGGACAGTGCTCCTGTTTTCCTAAATGAAGCATTTTTTTAAGAAATAAGATTTTAAACAGGGAAATATATCATGAAGGTGCTGAGCATCAGTGTGTGACCGAGCTCCTACTGTCCCTCCCCAGCATCACACCTTCTCTTCCCAAGCAGCGTGTGGATGGTCTATCTGTGAATCTGTGCCCCGAGCTACACGATCATTTCCTACACCAGATGGCGCTCTTTGCCTTTCAATAAAGCAAAATGCAATTATTATTGGTATTTTTAAATTATTTCCCCCACCCCAGCGCTTGCCTCCCTCAGCCCTGCCTGAGCCATTGGCCCCGGGATGCTCCTGGGCTCAGGATGGGAACCGGGAGCAGCCCCGACCCCGGAGGCTTCCAACCGCACATGAAAGGCTGAAGGGACAGATACAAGTGTGCAAAAACACCCCACCACCTCCAACTCATTAAAAGAGAGGCTGCTAATTGACTTTTCCACCTTAATTAAAGACTCCTTTGATACAGCCTTGTCCTCTAAGCCCAGCTCAGACACTTTGCCCTGCCCTTGCCCTGCGCTAGCCTGCGAGCCCCAAAGCCAGGGGACAAGGCCCCATGGCTGCTCCAGCTTGGAATGTGGACCCTGAGGGGTTCCTGGGCTCCTTTTGGGCCTGAGGCCTGGCTGTCGGGCTGGGACACACACACACCCCTCCACACACACACCCCTACCCCCCTTTTTGCCTGCAGTAAGGGGTTCCTGCCCTCCTTCCTGGAAGTGAGGGTTGTTGGGGAGGGGAATGTGATAGGGGAACTGATGGTGCCCTTTGCCAGCCAGCATTAAAAATTCACGTGCATGATGGGCTCTTCTGAATAAGTCCAGGAAGGGTGAGTTCATGCCTCCTCAGAGCTGATGGCCAGCACTCAGGCTGCTTGCCCTCCACAGCCTGTGTGTGTCGTGTCCCCCCCTCAAGAGACCAGGTGCCACCAGATCTGTGCCTGGTGAGGGGTGCAGGGTGGGATGATGGGTACCTGGTGGGTCGGAAGCTGGGTACCCCACAGNCAATTTAATATTTATGAAGTGCTCTTGTTTGAATCCCAAGTCTTCGGCTCCAGTTACAAGGAGCTGCGTCACCCTCCGATCACATGGTAATTGTTGCTATTTCCAGGATCCCAGTCTNCCTGATGGGGAGGGATGCAGGTGCCCAAGAGGGGTGGGATGTGGGGTGCCCCAGCAGGGAGGTACACGGGCTGTCCTGGCCGGGAGGGATGCGGGGTGGCACGTAGGGTGCTCCGG